>PVJA010010552.1:19284-57227 GCA_004027025.1 Myocastor coypus | reverse complement strand
TGTATATGTATCTGCTTCCTTTTAGTCCAAAGAGAAGTATATTCTTTCCTGTTTTTTCTTTCTTTCTTTCTTTCTTTTTTCTATGCAACATTAATAGGGAGGTGGGTCATGCCCACACACTGCACTCTATAGAATGATTGTGAGGACAATATGCAATATGTCAACTTTCAAAGAAAAAAAGGGGGAAAAGAAAAAAAAAGTAATGTGGATTTAGAAAGGTTAATGTTTAGTTCTTTGATCAATCTTATATACCTATATGTATTAATCTAAACTGATCCGATGATGAAAATATGTAATATAACCATTGTTAAATTTAAACAATAAAAGAATTGAAAAAAAAAAAAGAAAACACAGGTGCAGGCTCTGGAGCCTCCATGTTCACACTGCATTTGCTCTGGCTCGCACCCTCAAGCGGGCCTGCTGTGACAAGTGCACAGAGGCATGCGTCTGGTGAACGAGGGGCCATTTCTGCTCCAAGTCATCTGTGCAGCAGACAGCACCTTGGCTGTATGGCCCAGCAGTGCAGCGCGGGGCTGCTCGCCCACTCTGTGCCCTGCAGCTCACTTGAATGTCTCTGAGCCTCTGCTCTCATGAACAGAACAGCGCTAACGACCACACCACGGGGCGGCTCTAAGCAGTAAATTAGTAGATGGAAGGCAGACACAAGATGGGAGGACAGTGCATCGAAAACGGGCGCCATGTGAAGCCAAAACCACTCGGACGCTGCTGTTTCCAAGCACTGAGCTGAATGCCAATGGTGACAGCGTTTTCTGGTCACATACTGAAATGGACTTGGGATCAGGAGAGGATAATTTCCAAGTGTGCACCATCCTAGCGCCACTGGGCTCTATGCAACACAGCTCTGCGGACTCCGTTTCACGCGAGTGCTGGCTCCTGGACGTGCGTGCAGCCTGTGGCTCATGACTGACCCAGGGAAGTGCAACTTCAAAAAGTCCATTTCTCTTTCTGTTTTCACATTTTTAGGCAACACTTGGGACTGAATCCAGGCCACTGCACTGGGCTGTGTGTGGCCTTTTTTTTTTTTTTTTTGAGGCAGGTTCTCACTAATTCAACAAGTGGCCCAGGCTGGATTCAAAGTTTTCAATCCTGGGGCCTGGCAGGATGGCTCAGTGGTCTAAAGCGCCTGCTTAGGAAAGCTTGGGCGGCTGCAGGGACCGCGGTTTGATCCCGGCGCCACATGTTGCACCAGCCCTGCCCTCAGGGCAGGCTGAGCTGGCCATAAAAATAAATAAACAAAACAAACAAAAGTTCTGAAACATGAAAAAAAAAAATAAAAACCAACCAAACAAACAAAGTTTTCAATCCTGCCCCTGCCTCCCAGAGTGCAGGGGTTACAGGCAGGACCTCTGCACCCAGCTTTCTCTTTTACGCGAGTTTTTTCTCAGTTTATGGTGCATGAACGCTAAGTAGGGAAGGAATGCTGAGGACCTCACTGTGGCCGTCACTCACCATGCAGGCGGCCTGGACCGCCTCGGACACGTTGGCGGCATTTGGCTCGCACCAGAACACGTGGCACTCAAAGCGCTGGCTCCCGGTGTCCATGATGAAGGCGAATGTGTGGATGTCCTTCCCAACACCCATGAAGGACAGGAACCGCACCCGGCACTCCACCAGGACCTCCTCCTCATTCTGCAAGAGACAGCACTCAGCGTCAGCAGCGTACCTGCCCTGTGAAGGACCATGGGCACCTAAAACTCCTGTCCTAGCACGAAGTCAGCAGTTACGAATGGGTACTACAGCATGGCCAAACCTGTGACTGTCTAGAAAGGCAAAGCTGCCTACGTGCTAGGGAGGCCATGACTGTGTGGGCATCTGTTGACATGTCATCCAGCTGTGTGCATTGCACACGGTAGGTGATGTGTGTTCTGTGCTTACCACCACATCTGGCATCTGTGAGCTTATTGGGGAGGAACAGTGCCACATCCTCCTGATGTATAGTCTGATACCGGGCACCCAGAAGCTCAAAGTCAGTATGTCCACATGGACCGCACAGTCATCTGAGCAAAGGACTGTGTCGCTGTCACCTACATCTATCCAGGGAAACAGCACACTGAGTCACATTTCTACCCAAATCTGTGTGAAGCAAAACATCGCCAAGTCAAGCACCTTGTCAGATCACTTTTTTCCCTTTCCACAAATGACAAGTGGTTTTCATATGAAGCAACTTCTAAAGCAATTCATTCTTCTAGGTAGAAAGGACACACTCTTTGTGACGACCATGTATAATTTTTGAATCAGTAATCACAGCTAGAATGTCACTTTCAAATCACAGTATCTGGACTAGATTGACTCAGGTACAAGGCAGTGTTTAGAGAGGATTTCCAGACAGATCCTGAAACTGCGACCTGACCGACGGCTGGCGCCTGGGAGGAGTGGCCCTGCTAGAGGGATAGGAGGAAGCCCAGCACAGCACACTGACAGGCAGGTGGCTCAGGAGCACCTGGCCCTGCTCAGAAATGAACTGGCCCAGAGCGGCCTGCTGGTGGGCAGGAGGCAGATATGCAAGCAGGCTAGTGACCTGGAGTCTCTCCAGGATAGGACGGGACAATGGTCAGCAGTCTGGAGGCAGACTGCCTAGTTTTGAAGCCTTGTCCTGTACCTCCATCTGTCTGATGCTGGACAGTTTTTTTTGTGGAACTGGGGATTGAACTCAGAACCTTGCACTTGCCAGGTAGGCACTTGTGCCCCTGAGCTATCTCCCTGGCTCCTAAATTTTTAACCTCTCATGCTGTCACTTCCTTAGCTGATTTAGATTGAGGGTGGTGCTGGCCTCTTTTAAAATGACTGATGACCACTGACCCCTGTACTACTGACAGAACAAACCCCCGAGCTCTCCTCAGCAAGACACTTTTCCTGTTCAACAGCTGCCAACACAGCCCAGTCCGCATGGAGTCCTGAGCGGATGGCTGGCCGGAACTCAGACTCCAGGGTCACTGACCACCTCCAGCACACAGCTTTCATCTCTTAGGCAAACAGGGAAAACAGAATTAGGATCACCAGGATAGAAGGTTCCAGGTTGAGGAAAGCAAATGTGGGCAGACACTGCAACAGAGGCCAGACCCTTCTATGAACGTAGGGCACGTGAGTCACAAGCAAGTGCAACTTCCAGGTGCACAGGTCCCAGCTGCTTCCAAGGCTCACGGAAGACCACTGCATGTAAAACCTCCTTGCAGCCCAGAGTGGCTCATGTCTCGCGTCACCCTCACCTGCTCACTGATGACTGTCACCGTGGCATCAGCCACGTTCATGTTCACTGACGGCCAGTCCTCCTTGTTGGATGAGGTCATAAGACTTTCTATGGCACTGTTCAGGGTATCCATGCCTGCAGATGGAAAAGAATCACAAGAACCCTGAAGTTGGTGAGGGCTTTCCAGTGGGCCCAGTTGCCTGGTGACAGCTAACCCTGGGCTGGTTTTTCTTAGTTACAGAAGATACTTCATACTTCATGCTCATGTTTGCCCCAAAGCAAAGGAATGACACTTTGCAGGGGGAAGAATAATGAGCTCCTCTAGAGATCTGGCTTGGGTGTCCTGTCTGATCAGCCAAAGACTCCTCAGCCCTGGGGGTATGATAGCCCAGCTTGTGTCTGTACAGCATCTTTCAGGAGGGAGCCCCACACAAGCCACTATCTGCTGAAGTACCTGGTCATCTTGCATCATCCTTGACATTTAAGCAAGGCCAGGGCTGATGGCCCCTTTACATAAACAGAAGGTGCTTTTCACGGGGCCTTTTTTTTTTGTCTTTTTGAGACAGGGTCTCACTATACAGTTGAGGCTGGCCTCGAGCTCACTTTTGTAGCCCAGGCTGGTCTCGAACTCACAGCGATCCTCCTGCCTCAGCCTCTCAAGTGGTGGGATTACAGGCGTGCACCACCACGCCCAGCTACGTGGGGCCTTTTTGCCAGGTCTTCCTACAGGCTTTTTTATTTAGTGGGGGAAGGGCTAGGAGGAGTACCAACTTTATTGTGATATAATTCACTCCTTGTAAGTGCATAATTCAATGATTTTTAGTATACTCTCAAAGGGTACTCACCACCCAAATCAACTGTAGAACATTTTTATTGATCCAAAAGGAAGGGGCTGCACCTTTCAGGACATACGCTCCAACCCTGGCAGCCACATCTTTGCCTCTGTGTCTAGATAGTTCCTATTCTGGGCATGTCCCCTATTGCCGTCACACAGTAGGAGGTTTCTGAGCTGACAGCTTTCCTTCGGCTTCACATTGTCAAGGGCCATCCATGCGGCAGCACGTTCCGGCAACTTGTTCCTTTTCACTGCCACATATGACTCCATCATATGGAGGCATCACGTTTTATTTAACCATTTGTTAGCTGGTACACATTTGAATTTGCTACCTTTTATTTTTATCTATTGGGAATAATGCTACTACTAGGAACATCTGTGTACATGATATTGCGTGGACAGATGCTGTCATGTCCCTAGCGTAATAGGTACAGGACAACTACTGGGTGGAAAGGTCGTTGGTGTTCAACTGCCTGAAAAGCTGCCACACTGCGTGCCAAGGCAGCTGCATCATGTTCCAGTGTCCTTTGTAGTGCATACGGTTTCTGATTTCTCCTGGACTTTTTAGCCGGTGAAAGCAACATCAGCCACTGGGAGGCTGTGGGTGTCACTTCTGGGTCACAATGCCTCCATCCTCACTCCTTACCTCCAGGCAGGAAGGCCTGAGGCAGGAGCCCTGGCCCCAGACAGGGAAGTCCACTGGATAATGGCAGAAGACACCATGAGCCTTGGCTCCCATACCCAGATGGCTGTACAGATGAGACACACTCCTGCCTGGGGAAGTCCCGGCATGCTGGGCTCACACAGCTGGCCTGCTTGGCCTCTGCCGCAGGGCTTGTGTGATCATGGTGTTTCCAGAGCTCTGCTGGAGATGGCAAGGGGGCTTTGCTTCCAGACCAGGCAGGGGAGAAACATGGCAGACCTTGCCCTCCCAGGAGCCCTGATTTGACCTGGGAAAGTGAAAGAAGGGCAGCTACCTACCAGCAGGTCTGCGCACAGGCAGCACTCCCAAGTACCGCACGTGGAACCTCTGGACCAGCTCAGTCTTCGGCGTCGGGAAATCTACTGTGGGACAAAAGCAACATGTGCTGCTCACGCTGCGTGCAGCCCAGGGCAGAGCAGACATCACTAGATCTAGAATGTCCAGAATGCCCAATGGCCTGTTTCAGGACGGTGTGTCATGACAGTCCCTACTCCAGACACTGGGCTCTGTTAAAACCCCATCCATCTTCCACTTAGAGAAAGGAAAGCATTTGGAGGTGGCAGCTGAGGTGTCAGGGCTGCTGTTCTCTGTGCTGTGCACTGCCAAACAGCTTTGGGGGGGGGCGCCTGATTGCTAGGTGTGGCTGGTGCCAAGGAACTGTAACCACAGGGCACCATCCCGGGCAGAAAAATACACAGAGTTCCTCATAACAAGCCAAAATTTTTAACTTCAGCAGTTCTTATTCCAGGATGTAGAGAAGCTTAAAATGACTAATAAGGGGCTGGGGAGATAGCTCTGAGGCACAAGTGCCTGCTGGGCAAGTGCAAGGTCGTGAGTTCGAACCCTGGTCCCACAAAAAAAAAAAAAAAAAAAAAAAAAAAAAAAGACTAATAATAATATTCTTCAATCTTTTCCAAGAACAACAAAACCTAACCTTTACATCAAATCCTACCGACACAAAATTATCTTTGCCCCACCCCTGTATTTGCTGAGCTCAAGCTATTTTTTAAGGAGACCTAAAACACCAGAGAAGCAGCTGAGACCCTTGGGTCCTTGTCGAGGTGGAGAGCACTGCAGGGAGATGCCCCCGTCTACCTTGCAAGGGGACGTCGAGATTCCCATTGGTCCTCTCCTGCAGGGAGCTGCAGGCCAGGGCTTTGGCGTTCTTCCGTTCGGCCATAATCTGAAAGGTAAATGAACACCTACCTTTGGTACATGGTCTTGCTCGGTCTTGACCTGTCCAGCCAGTAGCTGGATAGAGTTGGTCACTCCAAGTTAATTAGCTTTAGGCTTTCCCCCGATTCCACACTCCTGTACCTCTGGGCTATATATACAGCCTGAGAAGTTTGCTTACTTTCTGGGGCCCTCTATCATCTGATACTTATAACACTCCATGGCTATAGGTCCCTCAGAGAGAGATCTGCCCCAATGCTGTCAGATCTGATATTTAGATACTCAAGGATCTGGAAGCAGAGCACATGGGTTCAAACCCCACCTGTGCCACTTACTAGCTGTGTGACCCTGGGCAAGTCACCTGGCCTCCTGTGTCTCCTTTCCTTGACTGAACATGGGGATGATCATGGTACTTTTGTCACAGGGAGGTTCCGTGGAGTACATGAATGAACAGGTGAAATAGTCAAAGAAGCTCAGACTGCCAGCTGGCATCAGTGTTCCTGAACCTTTCCCTTACAGACACTGACATGTGCTGCGCTCATGTCCCACTGGTTATGTATGCTATGGACTTAGGGACCCAGCCTACACCCTGTGGCCAAGCTTTCCATTGCAGGGGAGTGACAGCCACACCACCCCTGAGTTCTGCTGCACCCGACTCTCCAGGCCAGTGCCTGGATGCTGGCAAGAGACTGTCAACAGGAAAGCTGTGTGCTTCTCAGGCATGGGCTGCAAGGGCTTTATGCTAGAGCTTAGGCTTCGCGGGGAAGGACTTTTTCCTACATCAGACACTGTGCTCTGCCCAGGGACTGGAACAGTAGCTAATGTGTAACTGACACCCAGCTATATTTATTGCATGAATGAAGGAAAAAAAAAAAAGGCTGGGGTATGCAATACGCGGCCATTCTGGTCAATGCAGAAGCGTGAGCACAGCTGGAAGAAACGTGACCTGTCGTCAGAGCAGCAGACGGGTGAGCATTTTACTTTGGCACCTGTAGCTCAGTTACTAGGCAGGGCTGTGACCCTGGTGCTGGCCCGGGCTAGGTCTTGCCAGCTCAGGAGAAATCACAGGAGGGGGGGCTGGGTAATGAGGACATAAGTGATGGCAAAAATCCTGCCTTTAGATTCTGTCAATTAAACAGAGTCAGGGAGTGGGAAGCCTCAGATGAGGAAAACTGGTGACAGTGTGGGATGAATGAAAAGCGGGGGACTGCTAGCAACTCTAAGCACCCCAACACTGGCTCTGGAGGTTAGAGGACAGAGGAAGCGCAGCCTGGCGGAGAGAGCAGGAAGCCCTCTGGCTGCCACACACCTCAGAGGAGTGTTTGGTGGCCCAGGGGAAATGTTTCAGGTCAACAAAAGACAGCCACAGCTGGGGATCAGCAGGAAACAGAGTCCTGGAAAGTCAGAGGCCAGGGCAGGCCAGGGCTGCTGCTCTGCAGGATGCTGTACTGGAGGTGAGAGTAGCAGACGGAATGAGGCGGAAGGTGGGGCCGGGCTGGCTGTTCTCCCTGAGACTCCGGGACTCCTCCGGTTGAGGGGGCAGGACAGTGACCGGGCCTTGCTTCGCAGGTGGACAATGAGCCTCCAGGGGCTGCTGTGTGTCATTGTCAAGTCAGTGTGTGCCTGAATCTCCACACACCCCTCAGGTTCCTCTTGTCCTACTCTGCCTGCATTCACTGTTGGGAGGGCTGTGTTCCTGAACAGCCTTTTGCCCAATTCTGGGGATGCATGGCTACCACTCCACCTGACCCTGGTGGGCTGACCTCTGTGACATAATTTTCCTCAGCCTATGGGAGACACAGCTCTGTACATTTTGTGGAGAATGCCACCAGGAGCAACACCTGGCCTGAAGCTAGGGCAGCTGCGCCCTTGGTAGACAAGGTTTCTGCAAGACATGGGCCCAACCATCTGTCGGCTTCTTCCTGAATTCAACTTGCAAGTCAACTCTTGCGTGTCTTGTCCCTCTGTCTGTTAAGGAATGAGAACGGAAGTGGCCCTTGCACACCTTACCTTGGAACAGATTTCGTGGAGACTTGTGGCAATGGCTTTTGCTGGTGTGTCACATCGAAATACATGACATTTCAAAATTCTGGTGTCTTTATCTCTTGCTACATAAGCAAAATCCCTGTGCAAACAGAAATTTATCAGGATATGAGAAACAAGGGGACATTTCATTGAAGCATGCTCCAGTTAGGAATGTTAACAGAGAGCCAGCAGCCAGCATGTCAGCGGTGTATACAGTATGGGATGATCTTGAAAAAAATACAATAGCTAGAGAACACAGAAACACGATTGTATGGATATGAAGAACTGGTTAAAATTTTAAGTAACGTAACTACGATGCCCTCCAATTCCTGTCTCTCAGACTCTAGGAATTGCTAACAACACTGAACAAACACTGGAGTTTGCAGGCCATCTGGTGTAGTAACAAACATCACATTACCCAATAGAACACAGGCTTGGAAGCACGAGCTGAGCTGCATGAGCCACACAAAGACAACCACAGTGCTGCGGCAGAAGCAAAACAGGCTCTGATGTGTGAATGGAGGACAGCCCGGACCCATAGCTGCCTGAGAAAGCGGGTGGGCCAGTGATCAGAGGGAGCTCTAAATACAAAGCCACAGGGGCTGGAAGCCCATCAAAGGCAGTGGACTTTCAAAAACGCTTCTTGCTCTTGCACTCCCAGGGAGACTGCAGCCTCTTTGTTCTGCACCCTGTTAGCTCAGACACTGGTGAGCAAGCTCTGCTAGATTTTTGCATTTGTTTTACTGATAAAAATCAACTATGGTGTTACTTGGCTTTACAGAACCCTACAACACAACTAAATTTCTCCTTGTTGGAAGTCAGAAGTTCAAAGGCAAAAGTGCTCATGAAAAATAAATGCTTAGCTTTACCCGTCCGGCCATGCATCACAATGATGGACCTGTGTATGCCACTGAGCCAGGATACTGTCTGCTGAAGGAACTGCAGATGAATTTATTTTTAAAGTCTTTTTCTTAATGGAAGAATTGGCAGTCTTTTCATAGACTATGACAAATCCTTTCCTCGAGATAACCATGGCTTCCTTGGAAAGGCGTATGGATCTACTATGGGGCCCAGGACCTCTGTGAAGGTCTGGCTGCAAAAAAAAATGTGTACTTTAGATAAGGGAGAGCTAGTGGGAGACACGCTGCCGAGAAGCTCATCTCCTCAGCCCTCAAGTCTGGGGCGGCCCTGGAGGGGGCTTCCTAGCCACCCACTGTGCCACAGGCACCCCGCCCAACTGCCACCATGGTCTAGCTCAGGTATCCTCCCCTGCATTAGAACCAGACTCCTGACCTCAGCCTCCAGCTCCTATACCAGTGGAAATCTCCTGACTCTTCCGTTCCCCTTCCATGCTCGGCATTCTGACCACTGTTTGCACCATCATGCCCAGCTGCCCTGCTCAGCAAGGCTGGGGTGGCTCCTTGAACACACTGTGCCCACAAAGGGTTCTGGCAGTGTCTGTCTGCCCCGTATGCCCTGAAGCTCCATGAAGGTGACTGGGTGCTTGCCCACCCCAGCACCTAGACTAGCATGGCTCTCACAAGGACAGGAAGGTCTGCTGAGCATCCCTTCCTCCAGGAAGTATGGGGCGTGTGGGGACCACTGCCCTTCCTTTCCTGCCATGTCCAGAGTAGAGCTGCCCTCTCACAGTGGTCCATCTCCCTGGCCTCCCTGGCCCTTAAGGCCCTGCCAATGTCTAAGTGCTTGACTGTACTGGTCTCAGCTGCGTCTTCAATAAGAGAAGCAGGAAGCAGCTGGGGGTGGTGGTAGCCGATCAGGATCCTCCCAACCTGACATGAGTCTCATTCCTGGTTACCCTCAGATACAAAAATTGAGTACTCAAATCCAAAATGCAAAATCCCAAGCTTTTCTGAGCATGGACACAAGGCCACAAGTGGAAAATTTTAAATCAGGAAACTCTGTTTCATGGATAGAATTATTTAAAATATTGAATAAAATTACCATCAGGTTGTGTATACTGGTTGTGTATGAGACAAATACATTTCATATTTAGACTTGGGTCCCAAATGATCACGTAGCAGATCACTCCAAAATTTGAAAACATAATCTCAAGTCTGTAACACTTCTGGTCCCAAAGATCCTATACCAAAGTAAAGGACACACATGCTGTACAACTTTGGATATGGAATTCAGCCTCACCTTTTTTTTTTTTTTTAAAGAATTTTTTATTTTATTTTATGTTTTTTCTTGTTTCAGAACTTTTGTTTGTTTATTTATTTTTATGGCTGGCTCAGCCTGCCCTGAGGGCAGGGCTGGCGCAGCATGTGGTGCCAGGGATTGAACCGCGGTCTCTGCAGCCACCCAAGCTTTCCTAAGCAGGTGCTTTAGACTACTGAGCCATCCTGCCGGGCCCCCAGCCTCACCTTTGAGGGGGCTGAAAAAAAGTGATTTCCAAGGCCCCTTCTAGGCTCTGCCTTGCATTCTCCGGGACCCTGGCAGGTCTTGAGTCTTAGCCAAGGGTCACTAACAGGAGGATGAGCAGACTTGGGATTGCCCTACCCGACTGCAGCTGTGCACCCACTCTTCTTTCACACAGAGTCCCTTAGGCTTAATTTGTAAAATTATTAACCTTCATTTTATGTTTGCTCTGGGAATGGTGACGTGTCCTTAAGGGTAATTGTCTGGAACCCACATCTTTCCAAAGGAGAAATTTAGAAGCCTCAGACTGCTGGGGAGAGATCCTCAAGCTCTGGTTTTTCCCTTCATGCAGCACTGTCTTTTTCTACGTTCTCTTAGGTAACAGAGGATGAGGTAGAGATGTATGAGGCCAGTGTCCAACCCTCCCGAGACTTCATCTGCTTCCCAAGAAGAAACAAGGTTTTGCCTTTTCTGTTTGTACAGCCAAGGGATTTGCACGTCCGTTCTCATATCCCCGTGGAACACATCCTGAGCCCTCTAAAACAGCACCAGCGTGTCATCAAGGAGGTCTGTGAGATGCGGTGAGGACCTTCCCTTAGTCCTGGGGCAGGGGCAAGCTGAGTGTCTTTCTCTGTGCACTGAACTGATAAATACAAAGCAATCAAATCTGCTCATCAGCCAGGCTGAAATCCAAATGCCGCTTAGCTGGTTGCTCTCAAATTTGCCATTCAGTGCCTGACTTCTGAAGAAGGTGCGGCAGCAGATACAAGCCAGCTCCCCTCCTGACCCCAAAGGCATTCTTGTCCTAAACCCTGCACTCTGGATTATCTGAGCAGGCCAGGGGCATGGAGAGGGGAGGGGCAGGCACCCTAAAGGGCTAGGCCCGAAGCAGCAGTGAGGGGAGGGAGATTTTCCCAGGCTCTGGAGGGAACGCAGCTCTGCCAACACTGTGGTGATGCTTTAGCCTTAAAGATCCATTTTGGACTTCTGACCCCTAGAATTGTATGAGATTAAGTCTGCGTTGCTTTAAGCCACTTAAACTTGGGATAATTTACTACAGTAGCAACAGGAAACCAGTACAGCTATTTGGCTCCAGATAACATTCAAGGTTTATATTTCTTTAAATACTCAATTCAATTCAGTTCCTCAACTACCCATGGTGCTGTGGTATGGGCTTGTGGCATGACTGCAGGAATGGTGTCCAGTATACTGGTCTTGCAGTATCAGGTATGAATGTCTGGAGTATTACAACACGTCCTTCTGGTGGAAGCAGGTGGGCTGAGGGAGGGGGAACATTTTGGGGGTGTATGAGCCAGGTGAGGGCAAAACCAGCTTCTGTGAGGACTGGAGACCAGGTGCTCATGGGAAGAGGTGTTGGAAGGACCACAGTGGGGTTGACAGGTGTATACATGAGGGAGATAACTAAGAACAACCCTGGGGTCTCCTCTAGTCAACAGAGCACCACTCTGGCTGGGGTGGGGGAGGGGCACAAGTATACTGAGGCACTGGAGGCCACAAGGAGGAAGCCACTCCTGCAGGTGGGCAGGGGGACACTTGGCTCCTGAGCTCAGGCCTGGGGTCTGGGAGGGAGATGTGGATTTGGGCTGAAGCCAAGGCTGAAGGAAGGCTACACCAGGCTGGGGCCTGAGGAAGACAAACATTGAAAGACAAACATGGAGGAGGAATCCAAAGCCCTCAAGGAAAGGGTGCTTCTGGGAGGAGGGGAGAGTTCCTTGAGCTGAGGGACCAAGCAGTGAGAAACAGACTGTCAAGGCACCAGCCAGGCAGGGTACACAGAGGCTCTGACGCCATCTGGAGGGCGAGGTTGGCCAGGGAAGTGCAGTGGCATATTAGGTACCTTCACAGAGGCTCCCTACCACCCCTACCTCTCTCCTCCTCCTCCTATGAGAGCAGTGTCCTGCTTCCACAGAGCTGAGTGTTCCAGCTTGGAGAAATGACCTTCTCCTCCCCTCCCTGGTAACCACATCCCACACACAGTCAGGCATCCTCCAGGGACCAAAGACCTCAACTACAAAACCACACAGCTGGCCTACGGGGTTGCCGAGCCTGTAAGAAGATGGTTCCTATTTTCCCACCAATTCTTCCCAACACCTGTCTGCAGGCTCCATCTGAGACATCAGCAACAGGAGTCATTTTTGTCCTTTGTTTGACCTCACACCACATGCAACACAGGGCCAGGAATCATCTGCAGAGTGACATAATGGACCACCACAGAGCCTCACGCTACTTGTTTTTTGCAGTGATGGCATTCACGCATTTCCCTTCCCAGACAAGGGCCCAGAAGGTTTGAGGCTGTAGCTTCTCAGGTCTCTTCCTTAAGTCACTCACCAGAAGCCAGCTACCACTCCCCATCTGATTACTGAGGTCTTGTGTTCCCACCTTTTTTTATTTTTTTTTAAATTTTTTTTATTTATTATTTTTATTCTTGCTTCAGAACCTTTGTTTGTTTATTCACTCATTTTTATGGCCGGCTCAGCCCATCCCAAGGTCAGGGCTAGCGGAGCATGTGGTGCCGGGGATCGAACCGCAGTCCCTGAAGTCGCCCAAGCTTCCCCAAGCAGGGGCTTTAGACCACTGAGCCATCCCGCCGGGCCCCAAATGATTCAACTTTTTTGTTTTTGTGGGACCAGGGTTCAAACTCTTGACCTTGCACTTGCCAGGCAGGCACTTGTGCAACAGAGCTATCTCCCCTACCCCCCCACCTTTTTTTATTCTTATGCTTTTTCTACTTTCCTCACTAACTGTTCCCCCAGAGGACCAGCCTTAAGTTCTGCTGCAGAAAAATGTCAGCAATAAGACATCTTTGACAGCCTCAAATTTCTTAATGGCAAAGAAAAAGGACTCAAGATTGCTTTTATTTTTCTCAATTCTACAGCATTCTAATGTCCCTGCAGGGGTTTGATCCATCTGAATGGAGTGAATGAATAAACAATTCTTTCTTCAAATGGATTCTAGAGGAGGGAAAAAAAAACAGCTAAGACAGAATAATGCATCCTTTCCCTAAATCTCCCCTTTGCCCGCAGGGCAGTGGACATTGCTTGTGTGTTTACTTCTCCCTCCACTTTAGCAGGGGGCTGCATGCCTCTCAGTGGTCACACAGGCTGACTTTTCTAAGTCCCTTCTTCGGCAGCCCCGACACCTGGAATAGGGCAGGATGTGACATCTCATTTGAAACTTGCCTTCCTGCAACCACAGCTGGCTACATCTAGTTCAGCTTTCTTGTGAGAACAAGCTGACCTAGTCAGCTATGCGACAGCCCACATAACTGGATGATCCTCCTCTTCCCATCCTGTTAGCTCCCTCTCCATTCACTCTTCCCTCAGGGCCTCTGTCACTATTTCTTACGCAGCCTGCACCATGGGATAACACCTGTCACATAGGTCATTTGTTTGGGTCAAATACACGTTTTCATGCAGGCAATCTGGAGGGTGGCATAGGATAGGATCTGACGAATGGCAGTGATTACAGGGGAAAAAGTGTGAGAGAAAGCACACTCTGAAACACTGTCTCCTTATCCAGGAGGGACGTCGAAGGGCATCTGCACTCATTTGAATTGCACGGGGCCTCCTGAAATGGTCCCAGTCCACTTTCCTTTGCAACTTGCCTGCTGGGGAAAAGCTGTAAGCTTCCAAAGTTGTAATAGCACAGCATGAAGGGCCCACCTGGGAACAAGGACTGAACAGCAGCAAAGGGATGCTTCTAGCTCTTTCTCACACAGGGTGCTCTCTCTCTCTCTCTTTTTTTTTTTTTTTTCAGGACTGGGGTTTGAACTCACAGCCTTGCACTTGCCAGGCAGGAACTTGGGTCATGGAGCTATCTCCCCGGTCCTTCTCTTTCTTTGTTTTACCTGCAGGGCCCAGTGTCATTACTAGGCTCCAGAGCTGTATCCAAGTGTGGTTAACAAGTTATGCAAAGCCTAGGAGAAAAATGAATCCTGTTTCCAAGACTCTGTTCTCGCTTCTGGATTATACCTTGACAAGCTTGTCTTGGGACAGGGAAGAGGGAGGAGGGGCGCTTAGGCAGCTCATCTTCCTGCGTGGCCACTCCAGAATGTTGGTGCCTGGAGGTGTTTCTCTTGTACATTTCCCTCACTGTCACAGGCATCAGATGTGAGCACCCCTAACCTAGCACCCACACCTCTCGGCCCTTCTTTGTTCTTTTACAGGCTGGGGGCTGAGTTCTGTGAGACTTCCCCGCAGCTGTGCATCTGGGCGCACACACCTTATTTCATCCAGACTCCTCGGTGGGCACTTCTGGGAGAGGCACTGGTAGATTTGCAATGGGACCACCTGGAATTAGTGCAGGTGGGCAGACCCTCTCTAGTGCAGAGTGCTCCCTGTGAGCAGACCTGACTTCACGGAGGGGAAGGCCTGATGAGAACCTGCAAACCTCCTCACCACGGACTCTGGAAGGACCCAGCGGGCCTTCAGGTGAGAGTGTTCAGGATCCACACTCAATGCTGGTCCTGCAGAGCCACCTTCCTGTGCCACCACCTCCTCAGAAGCCCTAAGTCCTCCTACTCACACCCTGGAAGGCCCATCTTGGGCGTGTGTCTCACAGGGCCATGCTGATTTCCTCTCCTTCCAACCCCCCCAGCATTGCCAGCTGCTTGTGGCCAGGGGGAGAAACAGCTGCCAGCGGGCTGGCCAGGGCGCCGCTCGGCTCTGGGCACTGCAATAAGCACTGGCAGGCAGCACACTTAGCGTCATTTCCCAGCTCCTAGCTGGCCATGGAGCTCACCTGGGAGCCAGTCCCACACAAAGGCCAGCCTGGCTTAATCTCTGCACTTTGCCCAGCCATTTTTCAAGGAGAAAATTTCAAAATGACCTTATTCTTTTGCACAAATTTATATATATATATAATGGGGGGTGACAGAGCTACAGAATGGTGAAGCTTAAAGCTTCCAAGTATCCAATGGGCATGCTGACATTCAGAGCACAGGAAAAAGGCACCTGGGGTCTAAATACGGCACAGGTCATGCTTCTCTGCTCTTCACAGTTCTTTCTCCTGGGTAGCACAAGAGCAGAGATCCACATATTTTGACTAATAATGGATAATGAAATTGACTCCATGCTTCTGGCTAGCAGGCTAATGTTAAGCATCCCCTCAGAGCTCTAGAACACACGTTCTAATATTGACTCTGCAAGGGGCACAAAAATGCTCCTTGCACAGCATGCTGTGGAGCCCAAGCACCTCTGTGCCCTTTGCTCCCTAGCGTGCTGACCGGATCTTCAGCTGTCAGCGATCACTGAGTAGCTACGTTCCCCTTAACAGCCTGGCCCTGGCCCATCACCATCCCCAAATATGGTCCCACCCAGCAGAGGATGAGGGCCCCAGATGTACCCCCAGGCTCTGTTATAAACGATGGACACAAACGGTTAAACAACACAAGGCACAGTTCTGCCTGTCCCAAGCAAGGACGGCTGTGAGGATGGTGATGCGGATGGAGGAAGCAGGTGAGCTTGGCCAGACACAAGGACACCACAAAGGCGAGAAGTGAAAATTGGCTCGTTACCTCTCTCTGAGTCCGGGAAGGCATGAGGGAACAGAACAGAAACAACACGTTAGCATTCGCACTGCATCCAGCAAATAACACAGCAACTCTGTGCCCTGACGGCCCATCTTATTCCCAACCTCGCAGCAATTAATAGCCCTTTGGTGCTTATTTTAGCTGAACTCTACCCTCCAAAAGAGCGTGGGTATTTTGAACCACGTTAGGATGAAGCCAAGAGATTCCAGCTGAATTCACAGAGGCAATATGTCCACTGGGGGAGGTCATCGAGCTTAAAATATCACAGTCAAGTGCAAGAAGCTTCAGTAAACACTGGCAGAGGACTTATCTTCACATTCCATTGCTACCTGCTCCCAATACCAACCATACAGCATCAAGGGCACAGCCCAGCCTCCTTTACAAGGCTCTGACATTCTAGTAGAGCCACAATGTGCAAACGCAGGTACCTGCACAATATGTTCAGGGCAGCAGCAGGGAGACAGAACAGAAAGACAAGGGTGGAGGTAGGAAGGGTGAGCTCTAGCAGGCCACAGGCCCATGGGGAGGGGATGGAGAACACCAGGGAAGGAGAGGAGAGGCGTGGAGGGCAGCCTGGGCTTTGGAGGTGGCACACTCTGGTTCCATCCCCAGAGCTGCTCCAAGCTGCCAGGATCGCTGATGAAGTCCCTTAAGCCCTGCCTTACAGCTGTCATCATTCTCTTGTAGTCTTGTCCCAGCCAACTGAAAAGGGCCCAAGGGCAGAACCCCCAGAGGAGAGACACACATGCGTCATATACAGACTGGGTGGCAGAGGTGCCAGTGTAGTCCAGACAGCAAAGACCAGAAGAAATCTGTGGTCACAGAGGCTGTCCCTTGCTGTGGGGTCATGCAGCAGCCAGCAGGGCCGGTGGGGCTGACAGCTAACATCATGGTGTGAGCGCCCTGCACACCAGACAGCAAGCAACGCAGCTGTGAAGCAGAAAGGCAGAGCTGTGTGCCCGGACACAGGCCAATGACCATGACACACTGTGACATGGGAGGAAGAGCCCACAAGCCCACGCAGCAGTTATGTGGTCTCAAGTGAAAACCAACACAAGGTAGAGAATGTACTTTACTATATGCGTAGGATTATAGCATGTGATACCTCACTTGGGTTAACAATTCCCCTAATTTATTGAACTCTGGCTTTCTATGCCCTCTTATAGCAATGTTACTGCTGGGCCAGTACTACCATTGTAGCTGATGAATGAGGAGACAAGTTTGGCGAGGCTAAGGGATTTGATTCAAGTTGCCCAGCTAACATTGTAAAGTTGGGTTGACAGGCTGCAGGACCCTAATTCTACTCTTTCATGTATGTTGGCTAGAAGCCTTACACTTCTACACAACCGGGCAGAGTCCTCTAATGATCTGTCCCCCAAATGATAAACCCAGAAAGTCCCTATGCACAGGGGCATAGGAGGGGAGGCAGACCCAGCCTGTGCTCCTGTGGGCTGGGCACCTACCTTCTCTCTGCTTGCTCCATGTCCATTTCTGGAGCTCCTTTCTGTGTCAGGCACATTGAGCTAGAAGTGAGTGCAAGACGCTGGCTCAGGGCCATCATAAGACAGGTGCAAGCACTGCAGCAGTGCCCTGCATGGTGCGAGCTATCACCCCCTGTGAGGGACTCTGGGGATCATCAGTCACCTGGGGAAGGGGCACAGTGGCCTCTCCCATGTGTGCTGGGCGCTACCCCCACAGGAGGATGTGGAGTTGCCTCTAGCTGAGGGCCCTCAGCAGTTCCCAGGCCTTAATTGGCCCCTGGCAGCAACCTAGTCTCACAGCAAAGGGTGAGAAGGCCTGGCTTTTGCCCCAGGCCAAGCATACAGCAGTGGCCCCTGGAGCAGGTTACAGAGCCTGAGCCTTCTGATTTCAGGCCAGACTCAAGCTACTGCTTAGCATTCATATTGCGGAGGACACTAAAGAACAAGCAGGCAGCGTTCCTTGAAAAACTCTTAGTCTATGCCAAATTTTTTCTTAATCTTAATGAAATACTTATGTCTAGTGTATGATAAAAAAACAACCCAATAATCCTGAATCCAAAGGCCTGAGAATACAGCATTTCTTTTGTGTATAATTAGGACTGTTGCCTGGGATATTCTTCATCAGACCCACTGCCAATCACACTGGCAGTTGCCTTAATCACATAAGGCTATAACTAACACATGGCCACTATGTTTCTCCCTAAAGGAAGAACTTGGAAATTCTGAATCCCATTAATTCTTTAGGGGTTAATAGACCTGCTTGATTTAAGTGTGAGGTAAAAACCAGCCAACAACAGGGAGTTCAGAGGATCTCTGCAATATCATTCAAAAATCCCCAAGGCTTATGGACCAGGGCAACTGCTCTACCTAATTAGCACTTCGCAAGTTTTCTGGAAAAAAGAAAGCCAGTGGCCCAAAGCCGGGCTTCTGCATGAGACCAGCCATTCTGTGAGCAGAGGTTACATTTAGTCAGGCACAAACTTGCCGTCTTCTCTCTGTGCAAGATGCTAGTGGAAAGAATTAAACCCCAAGATGAATTCCTCTAGCGCCACACACCCTGAGGCCCCCTGAGCAGCCTGCTCTCAGGCTGCTCAGGGAGAAAGTAAATGCCAGAGCAACTGGCAATGTTTTCCTGCATATAAGCCGGAAATAACAGAATTACCTGGCAGGTAACTGGGCATCATATTATTATTTTAAAAAAATTTTTACTTTCATTTTGCTTTCCTTGGGATTGAACTCAGGACTTTGTGCTTACCAGGCAGATGCCCATGCCACTGAGCTATCTCCCTGGCTGGGCATCCAATGATAATTGGTAATTAGGTAATTCCTAAGATACAACAATGGCACAGGTGCACACTGCAGAATGACAATGTCTCCCCCATCTTTTCGGGAGAGGACACCACAGCCTCCTCCCTCCTGGCTGGGCCACCTACTTCTTAGGCAATGCACATCAGCCACTTATCACCTAAGGCCTCTCTAGTGCCCTGCCGGGCTCACAATGACTTCTGCAGAACTCTGTGGTGCGTGTTTCTTTTTCAGGGTAGTGAGACTGAATCCAGTCTCTTTGCAATGAGTTACATCCCTGGGCCTTTTGAAAAATGTTTTACTTAAGGGACGGCCTGATAGCTCAGCGGACTAAAGTGCCTGCTTTGGCAGAGCGCAGTGGCCAGGGGTTTGATCCCCAGGACTGCCTTGCTGACCCCACCTCTGGGGCACACTGAGACAGTGACTGAGACTGGGGGTGGTGGCAGGCACCTGTAATCCCAGCACTTTGGGAGGCTGAAAACGGGAGTCCAATCTACGTAGTAAGACCCTGTAGCCCCTGTCCTAAATGCATTAAAAAAAATTGTTTTACTTAGAGACAGGTTTCTCTAAGTTGCTATATTGCCCAAGCTAGGTTTGAATTTGTGATCTTTGTGCCTAAACCCCCCACTTTGACAGTTCTGGGTTAATAGTAATGAGCCATTATGCTAGGCTGCATGCTACCTTTTGATGCTTGTCTGTTATGAAAATTCTTCCACTGGCTTCTGTACCTGTTGGTCTATTTTTTCTCCCAGTTTCATGTCTCCCTGCCCTTTTTTTGTCTTTCTGGAACAGGGTCTTGCTATGCAGTTCAGACTGACCATGAGCTCACTTTTGTAGCCCAGGCTGGTCTCGAACTTGCACTGATCCTCCTGCCTCAGCCTCCCAAGTGCTGGGATTACAGGCATGCGCCACCACGCCCGGCTCCCCCGTCTTTGTGATGGCTCAGTGGTCTAAAGAGCCTGATTAGGCAAGCTTAGGCAAGCGCAGGGACCGCGGTTCGATCCCGGGCACCACATGCTGCCTCGGCCCCACCCCCAGGGCAGGCTGAGCCAGTCATTAAAAAAAAAAGATTAAAAAGAAAAGAAACTTCTTAAGCTCCCCCCCACCTTTGTGACAAACATGCATTAGCAGTTTGTCCTTACTTGGGGGTCTCATCCTTGTTCTTTGGTTTCTTCATCAGTGAAATGGGCATATAAGTGGAACTCACATCCTAAGAGAGCTGTAAGGACCACATATGCGTTAATCCATGGAAAACTCCTTTACACTGCAGAGGTGGCTTGCAGTGTAGACTTGTGCAGGTTGCGTCGACAAGGTTGGAGGCTGGCCCAGGAGAACATTCCTAATTTGTTTTGAATTATGCTATCTTTGAGAATCTGATGACAACCATTCAGAAATAAGTGTGCATGGACTCACACCTTTCCTTAGGTTTCTAAAGGTTGCTACAGCTGGTGAGTTCACGCACTCATTCCCAGACACCTGCAGAATCTGCACTCTAAGGGTGAAGGCCATCAGAACTAAAGTGAAAACCAAACTAACACAATTTCCCATCTGTATTCTGGTGGAATTCAAGAGGTGTCAGCTCAGGGAAAAGGTCTCGCCTTCCAAAGACCAAAGCGCACCAGGAACCGCTGCCCTGCACCAACCCTGCTTCTCTTTCCAAAGTGAGCTCCCCTCCCACCTGCCTGTGCACCACACAGTTTCAACTAATGACCAGGAAGTCCGAGTTCCAACATGGTTAAGTATGATGCCCCGGGAATTAGAGCAGTACGGCTATTAAAATTCAAGGCACATTCTTCTAAACAAAGGACTTTCTCATGCTACTGGAGAAAAGATGCAATAGTCACCAGCCAGCTTACTGATGACAGGAAAAATGCGAGAGGAGTGAGCACTTCTAAAAAGTCTGTCTTTGAAGGCAGCATGAATGAACAAGCCTCAGCTTCTTTCTTCAAAGAACAAATGGGAAAACACAGACACTGGATGCCCAGAGGGCTCCTACAGGGTAGGAGAGTGCGTGAACCATAGACTCTGATACAGAATAGAGAGGATGACAGCTCCCAGAACCCTCAGAGAGGTGCTCAGGCAAGAAGTGCCCTGAAGGTTCAGCCCCTGGCATGAACAGCAGTGATGGGCTGGGGAAGCAGCTCGGTGCCTAAAGTGTTTGCCTAGTATGTTCTGCAGATGCGTGTGTGTGCGCGTGTGCATGTGCACACCCCCACCAAAAAAATCCCAACCCAAATCAACCAACCCCAGATTCCACAATCTCCCAAACAAAACTCAAAACCAGGAAGTTAAGTACTTGGCCAAGAGAACACCTCCTGTGGATAAGCCACACCTTCACTCAGTTTCTAGACTCTCGAGCAGACCTGGGGTGATCACCATGCAGCCACCTTTAACCTGCCTCCCCGCTTCTTTGTACAGCTAGAAGAGGACCAGGGTAGATGACACAGAAGGCAACATGCTCATCTCAAGTTTGTTCATTTCCATCTAGGCACACGTATTCTTGCCACTCTGTATACCTAATGATACCTGTCGAGAAAGTAGCATCCATACTGCCAAGACCAATTACTGCTAATAAAGTGACAAGAGCAACCCTCACCTCTGGAGTGCCTCCACATAGCGTGGCTCCGTTCTTGGTACCTAGTAACCTTTGTGGGCCCCAGGGTACCTCTGCAGTCCTCTCCAGGGCAGTGTTATTCCAGGGAGCATTGTGATTCTCTCTGCACAAAGGGGGGCTCTCAGGCTCAGAGAAGTGGACTTGCTCAATGCCCCCTGCTGCTGAACAGGCTGAGCTCCTCCCCTCTGCCATGCAGTCTGGCTGCGTCAGGTACCTGACTGCTTGGTCCTACTCATGACCTCATGCCTGACTGGAGAGATGGCCCCCAACCCTCTCTTCTGTCTGTCCACTGCTGCTGCTATCAACACTAACTTAATGCTGTTTCCTTTTCAATTCTTTTTCCTGTTTCTTGGCTTATACTCACCACAAAACCCCTGGCCTTGCACATACACCAGCTCACCTCTGCAGAGGCCTTTGCATTTGCTATTCTTATTCCTAGAGAGCTCACCACCCCATGTCTCCCAGTGCAGACTCCTCAAGATCAAAGCCACATCCACAACACCTGGATGGACCCCTCTCAGGCCCAACATCAGCCACCCAAAACTGCCCTCCCCATGGGTTCATCCTCTGTCTCCTTTCCCTCCACCAAAACAGTCAAGTCTGAGTCCAGTACGAGCAGGGGCTTTCCTGCCTCCATCAGGTCCCACCACCTGGCACAGAGGAGGTGGTTGGTCAGTGAACACTGAAAGACAGAGCAAGGTCTGAGCCGGACAATCAGAGTGCTCACTGCCTGCTCGGAGCACAGTGCCAAGAGGGCGTTGGCTGGATACTTCCCCCGTCCTATTGTTGTTTATTGTAGACGGCACTTTAAAAATGACTTTAGCTTCTTTTCCATTGTCATATCATCTGAAACAATGTTAATAAAACATATTTCACCAGCTTGGGCAGAAGGCAGAATTATGTGTGGATCATTAATCTTTTATTTATTTATTTATTTCTTGTTTCAGAACCTTTGTTTTTATTCATTCATTTTTATGGCCGGCTCAGCCCGTCCTGAGGGCAGGGCTGGCGCAGCATGTGGTGCCGGGGATCGAACCGTGGTCCCTGAAGCCGCCCAAGCTTTCCCAAGCAGGCGCTTTAGACTACTGAGCCATCCCGCTGGGCCCCTGGATCATTAATCTGTTGTGACTCTATCTGAAGCCAAAGCAAACCTGCATTCCAATCACCCCCAGTAGAAATGACAATGGTGATCCCAGGGCCCCTAACTGGATTCCTTCTTTGAAACATTTGTCTAAATGAAAAACAAGTCCTGTGTTCCTAGAACTCACTATATACATTTCCCTTGTATATTGATTTCTATCAAGATTTACCAGTTCTATTGCGCTGTTTATTACTTGGGGAACACATGACAATACACCCCACAGAAGCTGAGCCAGAGGCCTGCTGAAGGCTACAGTAGGAGGCACCCCAAATACCTAGAGGGACAGGGATTCCCACAGGTATTTTAATAGGAAGTGGGTCTCTTGTACCAGCATTTTTTCTTTTCAATTATGTGAAAAAAAAAAAAATGCTAAGAAAACAAAGCCTATGATGTTACCACTGCAGCAGCCTGCTGCTACCGTCTCAACCTGCCTCCTGTCTTCATCCATATTTGACGAGGACCAAGGAACCATCTTTTTTTTTTTTTTTTGGTCTTTTTGAGACAAGGTCTCACTGTGCAGTTCAGGCTGTCTTTCAGCTAACTTTTGTAGCCCAGGCTAGTCTCGAACTCACACCGATCCTCCTGCCTTAGCCTCCCAAGTGCTGGGATTACAGGCGTGCGCCACCACACCTGGTATAACGAACCATGTTTAAGAAGAGACTGACACTGGGATGAAACCTTGATTGTCTGCAAGAATTCGCTTTGGGGACTGGACCTTAGCACACCACAGGTGCCAGAGGTGACCGAACTTCGTTATTTCCAAAGGACAGAAAGTCCTCTGTTGATTTTCTGGTTCCATTCAGGTCCTGGAGAGTGGAGTTAGCAAACTCTACCTGCTACATCTGCCCCTGCTGTTAGTGAAGCACTGCTGTGGCACCACAGTGCCCACAGGCCTCAGTGCAGGCTACGATGCTTGTGCGCAGCACCCTCAGAGCTGAGGAGCAGCAACAGAGACCACATGGTCCTCAAAGCCTATAACCACTACCATGTGGCCTTCACAGGAAGACACTGCAAACCCTGGCCAAATCACGATCTGACTCCGGCGTGAGGCTCACAACACGGACACACACCGGTTAAGTAGTTTATAGAGCAAACTATGAAATGGAAATGCAAAGCTCTCCATTACAAAAATGTTCATAATTTCAAGTCAGTAGCAGCAGAGTTTAGGCCAAGTGTGAGGCCTTCTGACTGGTTCAGGCGGTAGAATAACTCTCAACAGTACTGGTAAATTTCAGGACTGCTTAGAAACGATTCTACTAATTGCATTAGTCCATCTTGCATTACTGTAACAAGATCTCAGAGGTTGAGTATTTTATACAGAAACGAGGTTAGTTCAGTTTGGAGGCCAAGAGCAGGGTGCTGGGACCTGCTCAGCTCTTTCAAGAGCATCTTGCTATTCTGCAATACAGTGGGTGGCAGGGTGTGGTGTGTGTAGGAGGACACTTAGGAGGCGTGCCGGCCCACGTTTAAACCTGCTCTCCCAGGACTTCAGCAGTAATCCCTCTGGGGCTGCTGTGCCCATGAGCTAATGTACTTGTGCTAGCTTCCACCTTTTAAGGCTCTGCCATCTCAATACCAAGAAGCCAGCTTCCAGCACCCCAGCAAATGAACCCTGGGGGGGGGGGGGTCATACTCACACCACATCCAAACCATAGCCACCAAGAGGAAGGAATGTGAGCTTTCCCAAGTTGAAAATTCTTTAGAGCCAAAAGATAAGGCTGATGTGCCCCAGAGGCAGCATGCTTGCCTGGGATGTGCAAGGCCCTGAGTTTGATCTACAGCATCAAAGAAAAAGCAAAACAATACAATCTCTTCTGCTCAACTGAAATCTTGTACGCATGCCTGATGCATCAAAGTACCCATACAGATCTTTGCCCCAGCCATTTCACTTCTAAAAGATCATCAGTAGGCTACGACTCCTCCACTATTTCAAGCAGGCAGTGGTAGTGAAAACCAAAACATGCCACGCTCCTGCTGACAGTGTTGTCAGGTAGCTGCGTGCTTTGACATGACAGAATCAGGCCAGCTCGGCCCCAATTGTCAATTGCGCTCTCAGCAGCTGCTTTTTTCTATCAAATTATTTCAACTGTCATAATTTATTCATCCCCAGACAAGCTTCCATGTTGTAGGGTACCCAACCCAGCCTTCCAGATCAGAAAGGCTGGCAGCCCTACTCTCCCCTACCCCTTCCCATCTGTTCAAAACACTTCGATTTTCTGCACGAGTATATTTCTTGCAAAACCAAACCGAAGTTGTTTTCAAAACCAAACTTGTCTGACAAAGATACCATATGCTTTTAGGTTCATAATTCTGTGGCTAAACGGAGGAGACAGAGAATGCCCCCAGAAACTAAGGGCGGACAAGCTGGTCCTGTGTGGAACGACACTTGTGCTCTCTTGTGATAGTGTGTGGCAGAGGCGAACCACAGCTCCCAGTTGGCTAGGTGAGCACGAAGGGTGATGGCCAATGCTGTGCTGTGTTCCTATGCTTGCAGTCGTGTGCATTAAATGCATCTTCTACGCAGCATATTTCCTTTTTCTTTTTTTTTCTCCCTCAAATGCTTTATTAGTGCTCATTGGCTATGCAGGTGAATGAGAGCCATTCTATCAGGTTTGTACTTGCACACTATGCACTTTAATCACTTCTTCCCTTCCACTCTCACCCTGGTTTCACATGGAGGTGACACATTTTCAGTGTACAGTGGGCTCACAACAACACAACCCTTTTGCAAGTCAAGGAACATCTGTATTTCATTGTTCTACCTTACACATATAGGAGACAACTTTTCTAGCTCCCAAAATATTCAGAAAATTTCTTGCAAAGTTATTGAGGGAGTCAATTCTCTGATTTGAAATAGCCATGGAGTAAGTGTTATTTATGAGAGAACATCAGTTGCTGGAACTACAGAGGATGCTTTGGGTGAAATAATTAATTTCAAATGCAATTATCAATGGTTTCTTGTAAAGCTGAGAGAAGATATAGAATAATTTCATATAGCTTAAGGCTTAAAACTGTCTTTCTTTCTTTCTTTCTTTCTTTCTTTTGTAAGTTCAAGTTGGCCTTGAACTTACAGCAATCTCTGTCTCAGCCTCTTGAGTGCTGGGACTACAGGTGTGCACAACCACACTGCCCAGCTTCTTCTTTTACTTCGATCCTTATTTTTATATTTTTTATCTTTTTTTTTTTTTTTTTTTTTTTTTTTTTTTTTTTTTTTTTTTTTTTTTTTTTTTTTTTTTTTTTTTTTTTTTTTTTTTTTTTTTTTTTTTTTTTTTTTTTTTTTTTTTTTTTTTTTTTTGGTCTTTTTGAGACAGGGTCTTGTTATGCAGTTCAGGCTGGCCTTGAGCTCACTTTTGTAGCCCAGGCTGGTCTTGAACTCCTACTGATCCTCCAGCCTCTGCCTCCGGAGTGCTGGGATTACAGGCGTGCACCACCACGCCCGGCTCTATATTTTTTATCTTTTTGAGACAGGGTTTTGCTATGCAGTTGAGGCTGGCCTTGAGTTCACTTCTGTAGCCCAGGCTGGTCTCGAACTTGCACTGATCCTCCTGCCTCAGCCTCCCAAATGCTGAGATTACAGGCATGTGTCACCAGGCCTGGCTCGATCCTTATTTTTATGCCAGGAAAATGTTCAAAGGTCTGCCAGCCAGTTGAAAAGGAAAGTTAATGGGCTGAAGGGTAAAAGTGACTTGGGAAAACAGCGAAGCGCGCAGAGTCTATTGGGTCTGCCTGCCCATTCACAACGCAGAATAAAAATTAAGACAAGGTCTGGACACAACATAAATTTAAAGTGAGTGGCTCCAGCACTTAACACCTTTGTCCTTTCATAGTCATTATTTCCTCTAATACCCATTTCCAACAGAAATACCCAGTGACTTGCTGCTAGGTTACTCGTCTTCCTGTGTTTTCCACAGTCAACCCTGTCAGTTTCACTGCCACCATTTCCCTGATCAGCTTCCTCTCTGCCTGCCTTTCACTGTGATCCCCCTGGAGCAGAACTGGTGAGCTGGTGCCCTACTTCTCAGTACCCCCTCCCCCCAGCAGCATTCCCTGAGATCTTTTTCTGTTTTCTCTATGAAGTAGATTCTTTTTTTTAAAAGAATTTATTTATTTATTTTTTCTTGTTTCAGAACCTTTATTTGTTTATTCACTCATTTTTATGGCCAGCCCAGCCCGCCCCGAGGGCAGGGCTGGCGCAGCATGTGGTGCTGGGGATCGAACCACGGTCCCTGAAGCCGCGCAAGCTTTCCCAACCAGGTGCTTTAGACCACTGAGCCATCCCGCTGGGTCCTAAAGTAGATTCTTTTGATTATCAGTCTTCAAGAACTTTCTACGGCGATCAAACCTAAACTTTCAACTGCAGCTCAACAGCCCTGCCTCACCTACCCTAGAAGGCTTCCAGGCCTCCTCGATCCTCTGGATCCTCTCGATCTGGCCACAACAGCCTCCTCTTGACCCCTGAGCAGGCAGAGTGCTCCTCTTCTCTCAGACTTTGCTACCTGCTTCCCACCAGGCTGGCTTCCTCTCAGCCTTGGGCCCAGTTGAACCCTTCCAGCCCATGCAGGTCTCCTCCAGGTAGGTGCTTCCCACCAAGCTACCCTGCTGCTCAATCAAGCTGCTGACTCTCTTCAGGAAATCAGCAGCATGTATATTCTGAACTGTTTTTCTGATTTATCTCCTGCTTCTCTGAACAGGAACCTTGTCTGTCTCCTTTTCTTGTCAAGCTGTCTCCTTTCTTGTTAAGGTGTCTGACACAGTAGATGCTCCACATATGCTAAACAGCAGATAACTTAGAGGTTAAATATCAAGACAGTATTAATCCCCCCAACAGACAATGAAGTTCTTTTTTTTTTTTTTTTTTAAACAAGTGTTTCCACCTACATTGATTCATCTGTTCATTCAATAGTTCAATGATTTATAGAGAAAATCTTGTGCCAGGTACCTAAGGAATTCAAAGGCCTATAAACTTGGAAAATGTCATATCCTATGTTCAACACAGGCACTTAAGAAAGAAGAAGTTGTGCTACTATCTAGTATGTGATCCCAGGTATTTGTGGAAAAGAGGGAACACTCAGATGAATAAGAAATTATGAGCCCTCAGCCCACTCTCCAAACTCATGAGAAGTACACAGAGAATAAATAGAAGCTCTCTGATTGGGCTCTAAATCCCTGAACTTCTTAATCTCTTAACACTCCAGAGCCTATGGTGTCAGTGTAGCACAATGAAATTCATTTTCTTAGGGGGTAAGCAGAGTGACAGCTGTATGGTGAGAGTAGGAGACTGCGTGACTAACAGTTTGTACAGCAGATTAGAATTATCGCATCTAAGTAAACAACGCCACGGTTTAAAGCCTTTAGAACTCAGTGCTGGCCCCAGATTATTCAGAGAGCTATCTATGATCAAAGCAAGCAAGTTTGAGAAGACCCACTCCAGTGTGGAATGACTGGTTTGATTCACTGTCCTCCTCTGAGGAATGGAGAAGATCCAGGAGCTACCAGTTTGCAACTCACCCCAGGGCTGAGCGGACCTTCAGGGGAGCAGCTAGCACAGCATCTTGTCTACCCTCAGTGTCACCCATGCTGCTGCCCAGGAATGCTCCAGTTCAGAGCCCAGAAATGGGCCTTACAATGAGCTCCAAGAAGCAAGAAGGACCTGTTGTGCTTAGCGCAGAGTCCCCAGGGCCAAGCTGGCAGGCAGCAGATGTTCAGTAAATGCTTGTTAAAATAAATGATCTCCACTGCTGAAAAGTCAGGACATGGCTCAGAAGTCAGAACTTCCAAACTGGCAGCTGTTATTGAAGTGGGGTTCTCAGTGCTGGACCAAGAAGCATGGCATCTTCTTTGAAGCTGGAGTTGATGCTCTGGGGAAAGACCGTCCCCATTAAGTGTTTAATTCACATTCCTTCTGAAGAACATGGCCAGAGATAGCTTTCACAAAATTAGAGTTAGAGCTGGCTTTCTGGGCCTGGTCTTCTAACTTCTTGAGAAAGGCCTTGAGACAATTAGTAATTCCTTTCTCATCACAAATAACAGGTCTGAACTTTGGGGAGAAAACTCACAAACTACTTTTGTGTCAGAGCAAGGTTGAGGTGGTACAGATGACTGTCCTGGATGTCCAAGAAAAGCAAAAAGGAAAAAAGGCAGAAATTTCTATTCATGACCCAAGTCAAAGCCAAGTACAGCTGCAGAGTTATAAAAAGGCAAAAGACTAATGGGATTGCCTCCCCCCACCTCCTCTCAGCCAAAGCAGCAATGAAGATTCACAACTACACATTAATTAGGGGCTCCATACACGTGCCTGCATATGATATTGGTACAGGAAAATGTAACAGCCAGAAAAGGACAGATTCCTTGAGAATCTAATCAAGTGTTGTAAGCAATACTTAAATCCTCACGGTTTTCTTTTCAAAAACACTACTTTTCAACGCCAAGAGCAGGCATGTGATAAGTTGGCAGTGTTTCTGCATTTTGGGGAATTCGATACATTTCTCACAGGGAAGTCACACCAACATTATAAAATCATGTAACTAAAATTATCTGGAAAAGCAATCTTCATGCATCAAAGAATATTGCTTTCAATTCGAATACTACATTAACAAGACCTTGCAATATTTCTGAGTGCTAATTTAGAAGGCAGACACGTGCACTGATGGGGGTGGGGGGCGCAGGCGAGATGAATGTACTCACCGAGTCAATCACACAGAAATGCCTTGGGTAAATCATCAATAGAACACCAGGATACCGCTCCCCATAGCGCTAGTAAATTGGGATCAAAGATGCTTCTCCTTCCCTCATACCATCTCGCACTCTTCCCGCCAACCAGGAAGAAAGAGCCCCTCTCCAGCCGCCCCACCACCCCCAGACCAGGCACGTGGCTAAAGGCTAACTCAGAAAAGGAGGGTGCAGCCTTTGTCCCCCAGACTCCCGGGTCATCTCGCCATATCCAACCTCTGAAAACACCGGCAAACAAAGGCGCACGACTCCTTCCCAACTTGCTCACCTTCGTCCAGCAGGGCAGGGCACAGGCTCCAGCAAGCCCGCCGCCTCCCCCGAACAGACACAGCAGCAGCCCGCTCCTCTCTCAAGTTCCAGCGAGCACATCCACGCCTCCCGCGCGGGCCCGCCCTGCCCCGCCGCCCGCCGCAGCCCATTGGCTGCTGGTCTTCGCCTCCCGCCGCCCCTGCCTGCCAGGTGCTCCTGCCAGATGCTCCTGCCAGATGTTCACAGTTGCGATGAGCTTGGGTAGACAGTAGAGCCAGGGGTGGCATCTTCTCCCTCCTGTCCACACACGCACATTTCCCTTTTTAGATTCTCAGGACTTAGAAAGTTTATTTTAACCCCACTGGTGCGGGAGGTGAGGAGATAAGCGGCCCGCAGACGGAAGGCCTTTGTAAGGCCCAGACAAAGCAGTGATCAGAACGTAGAGAAATCTCAATAGCTGGAGTTCAAAAGATAGCAGCTAGCCAGTATTTCTAACCTTCCCACTGACACAAAGCAAACAACAGCAGCTCACCTCTGCCCACAACCCGTGATCCCTGCCTCTCGTAAGGACCTCTAGTTTACAGCTGCCTAGAAGCCAAGATCACACTCAGGCTCAAACGCGATCACCTCTGGCTGACAGCCCCTTCCCTCATGGAAACAGGATAGTGTTTAGCTGGCCAAGTGACAGCGTTTTCAGTGTGTGCAGCCAACCACTGGCCAAAGGAAAGGTCTCAAAGGAACGCCTGAAAGTACTCCTTTTTCTGTTTCGGGGCATGAATCAGTTATTTGAGAAGCTAATTAACAAAGTGAAGAAGGAAAAGGACCTTAGCCACATTTCTACTATTTTTAAAGACTCATACAGTCGTTTTACAGGGAAAGTGACAGAAAATAGGCAATACATATGTGTAGGACAAAAACAAGAAAGTGTGTAACTAGATTGTTTGGGTTTGGTAAAAATCCCGCAAGTGTTTGGTAGACTTTTTTTTTTTTTTTGTATTTTTGAGACAGGGTCTCGCTATGCAGTTGAGGCTGGTCTTGCGCTCACTTTTGTAGCCCAGGCTGGTCTCGAACTCGCACCAATCCTCCTGCCTCAGCCTCCCAAGTGCTGGGATTACAGGCATGAGCCACCACGCCCGGCTAGTAGACTTTTTAATGTCTATATCTTTTTTTTTTTTTTTTTAATGTATGTATTTGGTACAGGGTTTCACTATGCAGCTGAGACTCATAGTGATCCTCCTGTTTTTTGCCTCCCCAGCTCGGAGATTACAAGTATGTGCCACTATGCCCCGTCTTAGAACCCTGCTCAGTGTGCCCGAATTGAACCCCAGTCCCTTCATGTGCCTAAGCAGGCACTTAGTCTACTGAGCGATCTTGCTGGCCCTAATGTCCATGTCTTAAGACAGGCCCAAACATCTATTCACTTGTTCAACAGTTATGAAATGCCTCCCCGTGCTAGATTCTGTGCTGACGATTTTTGATTAGGCTTTTCTGGTGAAATATTGTCTTTCTAGAGAACACACAGTTTAATTCACGTGTATTGAAATCTATGGCAAGTGCACTTCCATTACTTCAATGAACTGCTATGATGGCCACAAATGTTTGGACCACAGCCCAGACTGGACGTGGAGCTGGGGTGGATTTGAGGCTTGGGGCTCAGCAGCCAGGCAGAACTGCCAAGTGTGGAGGTGGGCCAACTTCACAGGATTGCACTTGAAAGGCCTCCTCCGTCCTCACACACAATTATTAGTTTGACTGTATGACTCTGCCTATTGCAGGGTGGAGGCAGCAAATCAGATAAGGCTGCTAGATGCCCACAGGGTGACAGCATAGTGTGACAGCTGGGGTCCGTTGGCAGGGAAGGCACGTGTGACAAGTCTTGCCAATGCCACCTCCTACTGCTCTCTCAACTTGTGCCCCCCTCCAACTTCCTGCCCCCAGCCTAGTTCTAGGCACCACCTCTTACCAGGTGGTTACAGGGGTGTCTGAGCAATTCCTTGCTTCTCTCTCTCTCTCTTTTTGTGCAGGGTCTCACTATGCAGCTCTGACTTATAGTGATCCTCCTGATTTCTGCCTTCCTAGTGCTGGGACTACAGGCATGTGCCACCATGTCTGCACTCCATCAATGGCTCAGCATACCCCAGTGCAGGGCCAGAGCAGCATGTGGTGCCAGGGATCAAATCCTGGCCCCTGTGCTTACCAAAGCAAGTGCTTAGTCTGCTGAGCGATCCTGCTGGCCCTCTTTGCCTCTCTTCTTGTCCCCAACAGGCTATATGCTCATGGCAGCCACAGACCTGCCCCTTTAAAAAGATCACAAATATGAGCATCCACCCTCCAGCTCTAAATTCCCTGGTAGCCTCTCACTGCCCTCGAAATGAAGTCCAGTGTTACCTGTAGGATTTCTGAAGCCACTTGGCACTGGTCCTTGGCTTTCTTCTCCAGCCACTGCTGCACCATGCTCTCTGGGCTGCAGCCTCATCTTCTTCCCAGCCATGAAGCACACAGAGCTAGCTACTGCCACTTCAGAGCCTTTGCATAAGCTATTCTCTCCTCTGAAATGCTTTTCCCTGCTCTGTTTACCTGGCCAGTCCCTCTCATTCTTAGTCTGGGCCAAATGCTGACTCCTATGGAAAATCTTCCAGGCCAGCAGTACCCTGCTCCTGCTTGGGGCTTTGGGTCCTATAGCCCTGGTTCCATCTCTGCAGTGCCAGATGAGTCCCTATAAAAACTCTGGACACCCAGGATCAGATGAGCTTTCTGAGTTAACAATGTTCTGTGCTGTGGCTGCTTAGCAGAACAAAGATATGCTGTCCTCAGTTTTCCGGGGAGAGGACAGCTGCAGGTGCCACCCCGGGTCTGGCCTGGATTCTGCCTGGTGTGCTGCTGCCTCCTTCCTCTGTACTGAACCACAGCCATGCGTGTAGCAGCACGGAGGGAGCACTGTGAGTCTCCTAGCAAACCACCGAACCTGGTGGTCTGGGGCTGCTCCCTGCCCTGCTTGGAGCAGTAAGCACACTTTCTGACAGATGATGAGCACACAGCACATTCATTAATGTTTAAATTTAGCATGTTAATATGTTTTCTACTTTTTAAATGACTGTATGAATAGCATGGAATACTTTCATGATTTAAAGAATAAACTTCCAGTTGGCCAACACCTGCTGATGAGTGAAGGCCCAGACCCTAGGTCACCTCTTCGGTGAGGCTGCCCCTCCTTCCCCTGGGCTTGCCACTCCTGGGTTACACTCACATGCCCATTGCTCTGCTTTTGTAGCAGCTGCTATTAGGATATTTGTCTTTGTCTCACCAACTCTGAGTCCCTAACAGCAGGTGAGTACCTCCACAGGATGGCACATAGAGGTGTAAGAATAATGGCAATTTTTTTTTTCCTTTTTTTTGTGGGACTGGGCTTCAGACTCTGACCTTGCACTTGTCAGTCAGGCACTTGTACCACAGAGCTATCTCCTCAGCCCTCAATGACAGTAATTTTTAAGAAAAAATTTAGCTTATAGACACATGTGCAATTCTGGTAGCTATTATAGTCATTCTCTGATAAATAAGGTTATAAGGTGCTCTCTATTCTTTTTCCATTCTAAAGGTTAAAATATCCCTTAAGAGATTCACTTTAAAAATCCTTTATAAGCCCTTATTAAAAGCTTAATAAAAATATGTAAGAAGATCCTCAAATTTTTAAGTCATCTTACCCCCTAATTAGAATGAGGTATCACAGTTTATTTGCATGATATATTTTTAAAAACCTAGATATTTATCTTTCTCTCGCCCATACAAGCCTAATTGAAAATTCAACCAGCATACAAATAATCTATGATGTCCCCAATAGCATAGAAAGATCCATTTTATTTCTTTTAGACTCACACTTAAACTGGATAATAACTGCTATGATGTGCAACAGACATAATCCAATTTTAATTTGTTTGATTAGATGAGTATAAACATTAAACAAGAACATTGTGGGATTGCCTAACAACACCTACATGCTTAACTCATTAAAGGCTATGGCATTATAATTTGTTCCTAGAAAACATGTTACTAGAAAATACAGAAATATGAATTTGAACTATCCTTACATAGCCCCCATGAGGTCTTCATATTGCCTCAGCCCAAGATAAAAGCAACTTTGAACAAATTTCACTTTGAACACTTGAACACTTCAAATTTCCCCCGAATCTAGAATGCCTGGCTGATCGCTTCAATCCTGTAGACTACAGTTAGGCATCCTTTTATGTCACACCCCACCAGGCACAGCCACACCCAGGCCAGCAGATCTCAAGTTACAGCATACACAGTGACTGTTACAGTGAAGGTGCCAGGTCTCAGCCCAAGAGCATGACTCTGGAGGTCTGCAGCAGGCCCTGCTGAGCAAACTAAGGCTGTGGAGGCAGCGGCCACAGACTGCACGCTGTCTAGGCTGTCTCCAGAGGAGGGGAATGGCCCTGTGCACGGTGAAGGACATCAAGTGAAAATGGAACAGTGTAGACCCTTCTGCATCCCATTACACACAGAGCCCTGAGAATGAGGCCACTGTGCTTGCTCATTGGTCCCCAGCTTGGTACTGAGCATTTATTTAGTTTATCTGTAGCAAAAGGCCACTAACCCACACTTATGCCTATTGGTCACACAGGACCCTAATGAGAGTATCAACAGAAAGAACAGGCAGCACACATGGGCAGGGCCATAACGTGCTTCAGGCCCTTTTAAACTTCACGTGAGAATGTACTCTCTAGGGATTGGTCAAAACGCAGATTCTAGTTTGTAAACTCTAGGATAGAACCTATAGTCTAAAAGCTCTGAGGTGATACCCCTGATCTTATTTACAGACTGATTTTGAGTAGCAAGAACCCAGATGCAATTATCCAAAGCATATTCACAAACATGACTAATAGAAAAAAAAAAAAAAAAAGATTTCAAATCAGAGCTGCAATGATCCTGGACAATCAAAGCCAAGGAATTGTACACAAGAGTAGCATTTCCAGCTTATTTGACAGGACTGGGTCCACAGTGGCACTACTAGGAAGACTCTGTGACATGTATTATATTTGTACAAGAAAGCCCCCATAGCCCTTATGAAATTGGTCAGACATGGCCAAGCGTGGCTTGAATTCACATCAGGATGTGACCTTTATCTGAAAGACCTCTAGCTTTTACCAGTCTATCTCTTTAACTCAGCTCTCATGACAACCTGAAAAAGAAAACAAAAAAGAGACTCCAGCCTAATGGCCTGGAGTTTTCATGTTCTGCCCTATAAAACTAAAGGCTATTTATAATATATGTGTACAACAAAAGTCTCTGTATGTGGAAGGCTTCCAAGCCCCAGGCAGGCAGCGTAGCTCATTTTCTTTATGAAATATTCAGCAGACAAAACCTCCCACTAGACCAAAGACCGTGGGTGATTCCCTGGCATTCACTGGATTTCTGTTTCAAGAGGTTCAACCTCTCCACCCCCCATCGCCCATGACCCCAAACTGCCAGCTGGTGGGGGCGGGGACAGCAAAAAACATTACCCTCTAAGACTCAGAGTCTTAGTAGAACCAACAGCACTTTCCTCATAAAATACTCAGGCCTTCCCCCTCTGGCCCTCTGGCTTTTCTCCCTGGGAGGCAGAACTGCAGGAAGGGCAGGAACATCACAAGCTGAAGGATGAAGACGGAGTCACCAGACAATGTAAAAGGAGGAGCAAATAGTGAGTAACAGTACGTGACTTCCATGACCACAGCCACGGAAAAAATGTTTTTATTTATGCACTACAACCTCAAATTCCACTGGTTTTGAATCAAGTAGAGGCCAGCAAAGTGAAGTTACCTCCAGCCTATTATTGTTCTGCTTTTGCTTTAATTACTTGGTCTTTTCCAGCAGGGCATATAAATGGGATGACATAGTACATGAGTTTTGGCAGCTCACATCTTTCACTCAGTGTAACTAGTGATGGTAAAGGGAGGTGGTTTCTTTTTATTGTTGAGAATTCCACTGTAAGAGTGCATCACAGTTGATCCATCTAGCAGCGTATGGATATGTGTGTGTATGCTTGGTTCTCACTGTGGGGCAACTAAAAGTGAATTCAATAATCAGAACATGAAGCCTTGAGTTTTGCAAGTTTGAAGCATACTTTACCCAAGAAAATACCTTGTTTTTATAAGCGCAAGGAAGATGCTTAATATCATTAGTTGAGAAAATGTAGATTTCAATCATAAAGAGTTACTGTTTCACCTATTTTAGAATGGTAAACATAGCAACAATAAAAACTCAAACAAAATTTGATAGGTAACACAGTGTCTCGGTTACTTTTCTCCGTTGGGACAAAATACTGGACACCCAAGGGAATGTTTATTTAGCTCACAGTTAGTGGAGGTTTCAGCCCCACACTTGGCTAGCTCCAAGGCAGAGTGACACATGACAGAGGGCAGCCTTTCATGGTGGTGGAAAACAGCAAAGAGCAAAGGAAGAAGCAGCAGCTGAGGCTGCTCCAAGCCCCTCTCCCCTCCTTACAGTGTAACGCAGATTATCTTCCCCAGGGCTGGTGTAGTACTCACATCCATAATCCCAGCAGCACTCAAACTCATAACCCTAGCACTAGATCAAGAATTAATCACAAACTTGGGAAGCCACCCCATGACTGCACGTGGCTTTGGGGGAACAACTAGACAGATACAAACCATAACATACCAATAACTGGCAAGGATACAGAGCAGTAGCTGAACTCTCTTGTACTTAGCTGGTGAGGCTGCAGTGTGGTATGGCTACCTCACAGTGTTTCGACAGTTTCTTAAACATAGGTCTACCGCACAACCCAGCAATGCCATTCCCAGGCATTTATTTAGAAGTGAAAACTTAGGTTCACATAAAAATCTGTGGGTATTTATAGCAGCTTCCTTCTTGGGTCTTGAAAGGGATACTAAATTTTAAACCCAGTGTTTTATCTTTCCACTTCAAAGAAAGGAAACTCATCTATCACCAATTAAGTTCCTAGCAAAAAGTGAAACCTTGTGGCTCACAGACTGGTTCCTGAAATCTGCCACCCTCATCGCCTTCTCTCAAAGCTGCAAGACAGTATTCATGCCTATTCTTGGCAAGTTCTTTCTGCAGCCTTGGGAAGCAATTTTCAAAGTGTGGCCCAGACAGCAAGGGCATCACTTGGGAACTTGTTAGAAAGGCAAGTTCTCACATACCAGCCCAGACCTGCTGATACTCAGAAACTTGAAAGATCAGGTACAGCTGGCTGTGTTTTATAAAGACTTCCAGGCGATTCAGATGTGTGCTCAAATTTGAGCACCTCTGGTCTGCTAGACTATGAACTCTGGTTTGTCTACTCTTGTGGCAGTTAAAGTGGATTACCAACTCAATTGGCAGCAGAGGTCATGGGGGAATCAAAGCAGTACTCCCAGGGTGTCTGAGTGGGTTACAGAAGTATGATTCTGGTACCATATCTGGTCCCTGGCCTCCCTCTCTTGCTAGAACTGTTCTGGTGGTCTGCTTCCAGGAAATGAGCAGCTTAGTTTGACTGGACCATTCTGCCATGATGTTTATGCTTAGAAGCCACCTAACTGAATTGAATCCTTGGGAGCCATGGGCCAAATAAAACTCTCTTCTCCACATTGTATCAGGTGTCATTTACATTGTTAAAGCAGGCTTTACAACTGAGGTGGCCAGTTTTGGCAGTGAGCAATCACAATGTAAATTTTTGGCATGACACAGTCCGTGTACTGCTACGGTTTATACCTAGATGACTCTCCAAAGCCTCATGTGTTCTAAGGTGGGGCTTTCAGGAAGTGACTGGCTCATGGCTGTGTGATGCTGGATTAGTACCCTGTTGGGTTTACAGCTGGGTGTAATGTTGGGCAATTTGGAGTGGCAGCAAGAGAGAGGTTGCTGTGGGTGTGGCCTGTGTATGTGTACGTCCCTCCTCCCCCCTTGATCCCTTGCTGCTTCCTGCCTGCCGTGCAGTAAAATGCTTCTCTTCTGCCAGGCCCAGCTGTTGCGCTGCTCTGCTTTGGAAGCAGTGAACTATGAATTAAAATCCCAACCAACTGTGAGCCAAAATAAACCTCTCTCCTTTAACACATAGATGTTAGATATTTCATACCAGCAATAAGACAGCAGCTAACACATGTACTATGTCAGGCTTAACCTAGAGGAGAGAGGTAAATTCTCAATCTTAAAGTCTATTTTGATGACTTCTGACTATACTGGTGATAAATTAAATGAATTCATGACTTATTAATTGAATAGAAAATGTATATTTAAAAACTCCTGATATATTCAGAAGACTAAATCAGTAATTTCAAACTCAAATCATCTTAGAAGTTCAAGGAATTTTCCACAAGGGAGCTAAATTACTTACTGTTATGGTTTATGTCTAGTTGTCCCCCCAAAGCCTCATGGAGTCATTGGGCGGGGACTTCTAGAGTTTGAGACTTGATCCATGATCCCTGGGATTATGGGTTTTAGTACTGATGGGATTATGGGTGGAAGTACTTCTGGGATTATGGGTGTAGCCTAGGGTGGGAGCTAAGGCGGAGAGCCTGAATGTAATATAAA
>PVJA010010552.1:0-19184 GCA_004027025.1 Myocastor coypus | reverse complement strand
TGGGCTGTTGCTGTTGCTCTGCTGCCGTGTTTGGCTGGCTACCTCTGCCGCCATTTTGTTGCTGTTCCGCCGCCATGAACTGGATGCTGTCTGCCCTGCTCCACTCAGCCTTGGGCCAGCCGAATATGGACTGAAACCTCTACGAACTGTGAGCTAAATAAACCTTTCCTTCCTTCATTTTGAGTGTTGGGTATTTGTCCCAGCAATGAGCAAAAAGTAACTAATACATTTACCCAAAGCAAAATTTTTTATTTTTAAAGAGTAGTGGTCAGACCAAATTTGTCCTTTTAATCACCACACTATTTTATTACTTTAGCTACTAAGGTTCTCTAATTTTAATACCCGCTTTTTGTACATATATATTGTCTCATTTATCCCCACACTACTTTACTATAGTTACTAAATATTTGTTTATTGCCAGAGTCTCACTACGTAGCTCAGTCTGGCCTCAAACTTAAAAGTAATCCTTCTGTCTCAGCCTCCCAAGTACTAGAATTATAGGTATGTGCCACCACACTCAGTCACTAATTAGATTTTCAGTTTAAAATAACCAGGACTGCCTGCTGCCTCTGAGAGAGAAAGAGTGATGGAAGAGGGGAGAGGGGAGAAGAAAGAGGAACAGGGGGAAAGGAAAGAGGGGAGAGGGAAAAGGGGAGAGGAGAGGGGAGAGAACACACATCTAGGGTTCTGGGGCCAGAATGGCATGCAGTACAGGAGATTGAACCTGGGTCCCTGCACTTGCCAGGCAGGTGCTTATGCATCCCAGCCCCAGAGTTACCATCTTTTAATCCCCACAGAAGCAGCAATCCTTCCCATTTTAGTGGGCTGTGCAGCCAGATGTTGCACAAATGTGTGATTTCCCCTTGGCCTCTTCCTATTTATAAAATGCAGATAGTAAAACTTACCCTGAAGTTTGTTCTGAGGACCAAAACAAAAAAAAAAATAAGACAGCAGATCTAATTTAAGTAGCATAGTGCCTGGGAAATAGTATATATCCAAATATAGCAGCTGATGTTCCTACTTAGTGAAGCTGAAATTTTGCAATGAATTCTGCAGTGGACACCTGGCAGGTCCTTTGTCTGGGCCCCTCCCTTTTCTGGGAAGCACCATTCCACCGCACCATGCCAACAGTGACCTCTAGCTGGAGTTTTGTACGACGTGGTTCTCACACAGCTAATCTAATTAAGATGGATTAACCAGGGTCTCTGTTGAGTTACACTCTTTCCCTTTAGGAATTTGGCAAGAAACTCCAATACTGGCAGGAAAAGAGAAGTACATAGTCATTTTCTATTATATAAAACTAAGAATTAGGGAAAGGAATGAAAGCAAGAAAAAACAAAACAAAACAGAGGAGTGGATCTTGACATGGTGTCAGGCCCTGTTCTGTCTCAAGATTCTATAAGATAATCAAATTGCCTCTTTTTTTAAAATTGTTCAGATTGATTTCTGTTGCTGGTGATCAATGATCCTCAGGTTAGCTAGCTTTCTGTCACTGTGGCAAAACAGCTGCTCATCAGTCCATAAAGGAAAACCTGGCTCATGCTTTTGGAGGTGCTGGCCCCTGACTGGCTCCACTGCTGCAGGCCTGGGGTGAGGCCGCATGTCACAGCGAAGTGCATGACAACCCTGTGCCCAAGAACCAAGAGACAGCTTGTGCGCCACAGTCTGCTTTCAAGGTGTAGTCCTGTGACCTAAAGACTTTCCACTGGGCTGCAACTTTCAAGTTTCTACCCTCTCCCAAAATCAGTGAGCTAGAGACTAACCCTATAACGCTTGAGCAAAACCAAGGTAATCTGTCAGCACCTATAACCTCTAGGGTGCCAGAGCCCCCTCAGTCTGAGGCCAGCCTTAACATATGATGCCCAAAGCATCCATTGCCAGGGGGGTGGTGACATCCTTAACTCATGAACATGTACAGACTCTGATATGTGGGGTTCAAAAAGACAAGTGGTCCTTACACAGGGGATTGAAATTTAGCCTGTTAGACTTGAAGCCTGCCACCCAGCCAAAGGCAGGTTGAAGGAGAGGCTTACAAAAAGGGTTTATGGTGGACTCTCCCCTCACAGTTGTGAGGTCCTGTCCAGTTTATTTTACCTACAGAACCTCAGTTTCCTCTGAAGTATATAAGTATGGTAGCAACAGTAATAATAACAGTAGTGCTTACCTATTACTTATCAGCAGCTCCTAGCAAAAAACCAAAAATGCTCTGAATATTAGAAATGAGAGAATTTGATAGAATTGGTGACATGGATGAAGGAAGAGTTCAAAGTAAATGGGACATGAGGTCTCAGGCACTAACAGCAGCAGGGAGCCATTGCCACTCTCAGGCTGAAGAGTCCAAGGGCAGAGGAGCTGGCAGAACCAGGGTCCTCCCTTAATTTTGGGTGTTGGGTGTTTTGTTTCGGGAAAGAGAGAAAAGTACCTAAGGTACTTATGGAGAAACAGCTGGAGGTCTCAGGAAGCCCAGCTGTGGCAGGTCATGCAACCAGAGACACAAAGCCGGGAGGTGCTGTGGCTCCTTGTTCTTCCAGAGCCTCCTGGCTGCACCCAGGCAAAGGCTGGAAATGGTCTGCAGAGCCAAAGTCAGCAGTAAGGACAGAACTGAGGGCCACAGAACCAGTACCCCAATCCAGTCTGCCAGACACCGTTGAGAGCTCTGGACAAGAGTCACTCATAACTGCTTGGAAGCTATCTGATGAGCAAACTGCACAGAGAGGGGTAAGCAACTCAGCCGGAACACAAACAGTAGTAGAGGAGGTTTTCTAACTTTATATATCTGCTCCATTCAGTGGTGCAGCAAATGAAAACAAAAGGCTGCACTGCTGCAGACACTGTGTGTCTGCTGTAGGGCAATGCAAATGTTTTAAATATTTAGACGCAAGCACAGCACTTAGGTTGCTTCCCTAAAGTGATGTACCCAGTGTTCTCGATTATCCTGAGCAGCGCCTATCACACAGAGCAATGAACTAGGGCCCTCTGTATTCAGAATCACTTCCTGAAAGGGAGCTTTGGGAGCTTTCCCTTTGTAAGCGTGGTCCGGGGTTCCACAGAAACAGTTCCCTGATGTTTTTCTTCCTTCAGCTGACAATTCATCAAGTTAACTACTAACTTTCAGATACTGTATGATGGTGATTATTCAAACCTTTTGAGAAAAAAATGGCTCTGATGTTTCTTGGTTTGTACATTTTATTATTACCTTGTCAATTATACAATTATTTTTCTTTATAGCCTTATTACCTAGGAAGATTTGTTACCTAGAAGATTTATCACTAAATACCTAGGATGTAAGGGGCAGTAATACTTATTGGAATTCATGAACACTAATATACCAGGTTCTGCATATCAGTGGGCCTACAGGGTCCATGTGCCTCTTCCGAGATGAACAGAGTGTGAATGAATGTGCTCTGTGTGACATGAGGCTCCAGTGGAGGCTTCGGGGAGAAACACACCCAAATGTCTAAAGACCTAGGATGCTACATCATGTTATATATCATTGTGGGAGAAGACACAATTCTCTGGCAACAAACTGTTCATCCATGAAATGAAATAACCCTTCTAGGAAAGGATGATAAATTATTTCATAAATACTGTATGTTTTTAACTTCACTGGGAGAAATTAATGGAGGAGGTGCTCGGCTACTTTGGGGGTGCAGCCTCTGTCACCAGCCACCATGCCCAATGGTGCGGCTGGAGGCTGGGGAGGCGGAGCAGGGCACAGCGTGGAGGGGCAGGTTCTCTACGGAGGGCCCCTTACTGCCCAGCTGCCTGTGCCCTTTCACTTATGATCTTGCAAGCCTGATGCAAGTTAGTACTTCATTTCATCTTTGGACAGAGGCTGCTGAGGCATAGCACGTGTAAGTTTCTGGAGTTACATGCCCAAGTGAGGCAGCTCCTAGAATCCACCAGGACTGTAAGGTTCCCGAGTTCCTTCCAGCACCCCACATCGTCATCTGCACCATTCTAAGGGGGAGTGAGCCAGGTGCAGAGATGCGAGGAACAGGGCAGGTGAGAAATGACCTGGAGCCACAGGGATCCCTACCACCCTAACTGTAGGTGGTCTAATAAGGACCCCAAAGAGACCGTCCGCCATCCCTGGACGCTCCAAGTGCTGCCTTCCAGAAAAAGGGGCTTTACAGACGTGACTAAGCTAAAGCTTTGGTTTGAGAATCCAATCCTAAGTGTCCTGAGAGCCACAGAGAAATGGCATGCAGCAAGGGCAGAGGATGATGTGAAGCTGAGGGCAGGGACGAATGGGCTGGGCTCAGCCAAAGGAGGCCAGCAGTGAGCAGCGGCTGGTAAGGCTGAGGAACGGACTCCCCACACCTGCATTAGCAGGCTCCTGGGGCCCCGAACCCCACCCACAGAGATTGGGGTGGGACTTCCGGCCTGCCACTGGGTGCAGATAAATTCTGTTGCTTAAGATAATGCTTACAGTCGCTTGTTATAGCAGCTACAGGACATAAATGCACTGACTTGCTGAAGATAAGCTGCGAGTTGCTGCCAGGCTCCCCTCAGCTTCCCTGTGACCCACATCTTAGAAGACACAGCCCTTTTCTGAAGCTGCCTTTGCTCGCCAGGCGCTTCCCTTGTGTTGTCATCAGCAGAAAACGGGTGGCATCCACATTAACAAGGAAATCAAGGAGGCCAAGCCCTGGTCCACGAATCAGAATTCAAAGTTTCTTTTTTAGATTTGCTTTTGTTTCTTGAGATGGTCTGGCTAGCTGGTTCGGTGACCCTTCTACCTCTGTACCTCAAATGCTGTGATCGCAGGCATGCACCACCACCATACCTGGCTTTCAACCACTTCTTGTACAACACTGAGCAAGCCACATAAAGTTTAGGGTCTCGGTTTTCTCTGTGCTAAGTTCTTCAAAGGGCCAAAAGGAGATTATGCACCCAGTCCCTTAGGCAAGTCTAAGGATATATCACAACATGTACACAGTTCTGATTACTCTTCTATGTTCCCCTCCATATACTCACAAGTATTTTTAAGTAATATACAGTAACATTCTGTTCAGGCATGTACAAGGCAAGGTAAAGCATGCTGACTATCAGGAATTCATAATCTAACTGCAAGATACACACACACCTGCAGTGTTAAGTGACAACAGAAAAAGCTGAAAAGTCTGGGCACTATTAAAATACACAGACTGCAGAGAAGAAAGGCATCACAGAGTATGGTGTATGGTGAATACCCAGTCCCTTTCCAAAGGAAAGAGTGTATTTTTCACTTCTCCAAGTCAGGCTTGCTGAAGCCAAGCAAAGGTGAGAAAAGAGGTATGCATCATCCACTGTCAGGCAGGTGTTTTAAGTATGGTTGGGCACACCTGGTATAGACTGTCACTGCATTGTTTGTTTAGACACAGAATGAAGACAATCAACATGAAAGTTGTGTCTGTGGCCAAACTACACTAGACACTGAGCAGGAAGCAAGTTGTTTTAGATTGAGTAAGCGTTACTGCAGCATAAGCTGGCCTGTGTTACTGACATAAATAGTGACAGAAAGGCTAACAGAACAAGTGGAATGGGGACTAAGTCATAGGGACAGTGACATCATGTAGCACTTGCACAGGACCTCACAGTTCTAGGTCAACAAACTTCAAGGGCCTCAAGGGTCTGTACCATTACCTGCCTCTTCCACTCAGTACGTCCCATGAATTCAGGAACTAGGAAATTCTCACTGATGCCTGCATCTCTGGGACCAAGCAGGGGGGACATGTGATAGGGACCTACTCAGTGCACACCTAGTGTGTACCCTCGGGGAGGAAGAAGAGGAAGAGAAGGGATTCCTGCTTACCACCTCAAGTGTTAGGGCCAAGAATGTGTGGCCAGCTTTACATTGCTCCAACACATCCAAGAACCAACATGTCTAAATGGTGGCAAGAAGCTGGAAAGAAAACACCATAGTGGCCTTCTTGATGATGACAGCCTTTTCTATTGTCCTTATTCTCTGAGTAGCATTTCTTTGGTTGGATCTCTAGTGGAAGGGCTCCAATGGAGAGTTAAGTTTTGCAGACTTACAATACACAAGATCTTCTTTAACTCCCCCTTTTGAAGGATACTCTTATCTATACAGTATAGATACATACACACATTATCTATTTAAAAAACTTATACTTTTAATAGATAGTGAACTGAATGAACAGTATTAAATTTAATCTTCTTAATAAATTTCTCCTATAGATTTTGCTATGTCAATAAAAAAAGGGAAAGCTACTCTTAAGCTATAAGCTATATACAGATAAATCAGATATTTTTCTTTAGGAAACAGAAGGGTAAAGACATTTACTCCACGGTGCCTGGCGGGATGGCTCAGTGGTCTAAAGCACCTGCTTGGGAAGGCTTGGGCGGCTTCAGGGACTGCGGTTCGATCCCCGGCACCACATGCTGCGCCAGCTCTGCCCTTGGGGTGGGCTGAGCCAGCCATAAAAATAAATAAACTAACAAAAGTTCTGAAACAAGAAAAATAAATAAATAAATAAATAAAATTTGGGGCCCGGCGGAATGGCTCAGTGGTCTAAAGCGCCTGCTTGGGAAAGCTTGGGCGGCTTCAGGGACTGCGGTTCGATCCCCGGCACCACATGCTGCACCAGCCCTGCCCTTAGGGCCAGCTGAACTGGCCAAAAAAAACGAGTGAATAAACAAAGCTTCTGAAACAAGAAATAAATAAATAAATATATTTAAAAAAAAAAAAAAAAAAAGACATTTACTCCAGGCTATTGAATTTGTAAGGGAAATATATTAAGAAATTTCATACTACCTGTTAAATACAACACTTCTAGTAATCTCTGCTGATCTTTGTAACGGGATTCCTGGTGGAGGAAAACACTACTTTCTTTGGCAAGCAAATCCTTTTAAGGGCCTAGGTGATTTCTGTGACCCTATTTATTACTCCCTAATTTATGTAGCCAACCAAAAATGCCATTGGGATTGGTCAATAAATATTAGCTAATTGTAGAGATATATTTCTAACTTCGTTGTCCTGTTAGCCACTTAAGGTATTTACAGGAAAGAAATAACACTTCCAAATTCTCATGTTTTAAGACCAGGTGTGGTGGCCCACACCTGTAATCCCAGCACTGGGTAGGCTGAGAACAGGAGGATGACCAAAAATTCGAGCTGTGCAGTGAGACCCTGTACCAAACACAAAATCTTTATGTTTCAGATTTGATAGTATTTCTCAATTATGGAACTATGGATCAGACAAAGAAAACCTGCATTTTAAACATGCTACTGGCTAATGGAGCATTACAGGTGGAGTTAGTTAATTTATAATGTTTTATAATAAAAAGCAATAATTTAGCAGGTGCTTACATCAGAAAAATAAAATATAAAATCAAGTAGAAGGAAGAGGAATCGATTCTATAAATTGACTAAATATTAGGTGGAATTGCATCAACCATGTCTGGTTCACAAAAGTGGCAATGTCATATAGTTCCATCTAAAATAATTATTGTATTATTTTATAATAACAATTGTAGATATTCCACTAAGATAGCTCAGTGAAGAAGTGCTTGCCTGGCAAGCATAGTGTCCTGAGTTCACACCCTAATACCACACACACACACACACACATACACAAAGTAACAACAACAATAATAATAAATAAATTATTATAATTGAGAAATTAGGGCCGGGCGTGGTGGCGCACGCCTGTAATCCCAGCACTCGGGAGGCTGAGGCAGGAGGATCGGTGTGAGTTCGAGACCAGCCTGGGCTACAAAAGTGAGCTTAGGACCAGCCTGAACTGCATAGCGAGACCCTGTCTCAAAAAGACAAAAAAAAAAAAAAAAAAAAAAAATAATAATAATAATTGAGAAATTAAAAGTTTAACTTGAAACTTCTTAGCAAAGAAGAAACAGGATCCACTCTATAGTTTGCAATATTCACCAAATTCTTGCACGCAAATTCTTTAAAATACAATGATTCCTAGATGCAAAATTTCAAAAGAAACTGGTACCTTAATTTTCTATACAAGGGTGATTTAACAATGCACTATAAAAAAGTATCTTCAATGCTATGATCTACCCTCATGGGGGCATCATTAATAACTTGCTTTGTATAATGAAACCTATGTTATAAGAATATGATGTTTTTCAGTGAAGATACAGGGTTAAGGCCCCAAGCAAATGAAAGTCTAAAAGTAGAGCTCTGTGATAATACAACTTGGTATAAGGAGGTTACTGCCCAGAATCTACAGAACAGCACTCCCCTGGGTTTTCCAAGATGGCAGGCTGCAGAAATGCTGGTCCTCCAGCAGTTCGCCGCCATGAGGCTCACTGAGCAGCAGGCGCAGGCGAGCTCAGAGCCCTCAACAGCACTGCGCTGGGCCGGGACACTCTCTGAGAACAGGAATTGCACACAGTTGGCTCCCAAATCATTGGAACCTTAGGGAATCTTTTTCTTTAAACAACAGTATTAAGATATTCTGCTCTAAAACCTTCTGGGAAAGCTGGACAAGACTGGTATTTTTCGAAGTCCAAGCAACTAGTGATCACAAATAGCATTTGAAAAGATAAATAAATAGCACAGAACAGCAAAGAAAAATGAAAGGCAGAACACATAGCAAAAGTAAGTACTATTGTGTGAAATGTTTGTCAGCTACATCTGAGAATGAGAGTGAGCATTAAGTCATGCCATAAACTATATTTTGTATGAGTTATGACAAAATAAACTGAAAGTCAATGATAACAGTAAATGACTGTAAAGAATATCAGAGTCTACCTACCATTTCTATTAAAAAGTCTAATAGCTATTATGGTTTGGATAAAAAAATGTCCCCCAAAAGGCTCATGAGCTCAGTGATGGGGTTTTTGTAAGGTGATCCAATCCCTCCTGGCATCTGACCAGGTTAAGCCAGTATAAATGCACAGTTGAAAGTGCTGCTTAGGAAGCAGGCGGGGCCCGGCTGGAGGGAGCAGCTGGGGGGGGGGGGGGGGGGCGGGGGGGGAAGGGCACATTCCTGAGCCTGTTTTTTCCTCTCTCCTTGGCTTTTCCTTGTTATGTCTGCTTCTTCTTCTTCTTCTTTTTTTTTTTTTAAGAATTTTTTTATTTTATTTATTATTTTTATTCTTGTTTCAGAACCTTTGTTTATTCACTCATTTTTATGGCCGGTTCAGCCTGCCCCGAGGGCAGGGCTGGCGCAGCATGTGGTGCCAGGGATCAAACCGCGGTCCCTGAAGCCACCCAAGCTTCCCCAAGCAGGCGCTTTAGACCACTGAGCCATCCCGCCAGGCCCTCTCGCTGCTTCTTGATTGCTATGATGTGAGCAGTTTTCTTCTACCAGGCCTTTTCACCATGACATTTCCGTTCTGCTTTAAGACTAAAAGCAATAAACCGGGCATGGTGGTACAACCTGTAATACTAGCACTTGGGAGGCTGAGGCAGGAGGATTAGTGTGAGTTGGAGACCAGCCTGGGCTACAGAAGTGAGCTCAAGGCCAGCCTGAACGGCATAGGGAGACCCGGTCTCAAAAAGACACACACACACACACAAAAAAAAAACAAAAAACAAAAAACAAAACAAAACAAAAAAACAAAGCGATAGAGCCAACCAAATCTTGAGCCAAAATAACCCGTTTCTCTTTGAAGGTGTATGTTAGGTATTTTGTTCCCATAAGAGAAAAGTGACTAATATACTTTCCTATAAAATTTCTTTTTATGTGAGAGGAGACATCCAAACAAGGATCTGGCAACACACAGCTAGCTCCCTTCAGAGAAGCAGGCGTGCAAGTTTCCATAGAATGCCCCTGTGTCCTGAGGAGGGCATGGTCCGTTCAACAGAAGGAAACCAAGGACTGCGAGAAAAAATGCTGGTGAGGCAGCTGCGCTGGCACAGAGCCTAGCCCCACCGGGCAGGGAGCCAGCAGGTGGGGTGGGCCTGATCTGATACCTGCTGGGCCTCACTCCACCCAGGATGCTTCAGGGAATGGCATATCAGCTTATCAGGACATCCAGTACTGCAGTGTGGCAGGCTTCTGAGGACTCAGAGACAGGTGGCGAAGAAGGGTTAGAGCACTGGAAGTAGAGAGGTGTAGGCAGTGATTTAAAAAAAAAAAATTAGCCAAAAGTTGGATATAAAATAAAAGGAAGACAGTGTATTCCTCAATGTTACATGGGGTAAATATTTCACAAGTTCTTCTAAGCATTATTAATACTCAGCAGTGCCTTCGGGTGGCTTGGGGACCCATTCTGGAGGACTGTCAGCTTCTCTTAGATTCCCTTTTGGTATCTTGCTGGTGTCCCCATTCACAAATTAAATAAAATCTTTGGGCATGTACTCACTACATATTTTTAGAAAGTATCTCAACAGCCTTACTGAGGCACAACTACTGTTCATATTTTAAACACATCAATTTTGCCTGGTTTTCTCTGTGTATGGAACTACCCACACAATCAAAAGAACCCCGAACGGTTCTTCTTGCCTCTGCACAGTCCCCTAATCTCTGCCTTCTCTCACGATAGATTTGTTTAGCTTACATTGTTCTAAAATTTTATACAAATGAGGGTCCAGCAGGATGGCTCAGTGGTCTAAAGCCCTGCTTAGGAAAGCTTAGGCGGCTGCAGGGACTGTGGTTCGATACCCGGCACAACATGCTGTGCCAGTCCTGCCCTCAGGGCAGGCTGAGCCGGCCATAAAAATAAATAAACAAAAGTTCTGAAACAAGAAAAAATAAAATAAAATAAAATAAAATTTTATACAAATGAAACCATAGAGTGGTCATCTGGGTTTCAGGGAGGGAGATGGGTTTCTTTCACTCAGCACAGTTACTGTGAGGTCCTGCCTGTAGCTTTGTGCAGCAGCAGTGAATTCTTTTGAAGGGCTGGGTGGGTATCCACTGCACGGACATACCACACTCTGACTCTTCTCTCTGTGCATATGAGATCCAGATGGGGCAGCAGGCTAGGTGTGGAGAAGCACCCAAAGTCCCAGGCCTTTGGAGATTGAACATATTGGCCTGTCCACATGGCACACCTCGTTCTCCCTGTCGTCTTTCCTAGAGCCTATAATGGTGCCCCACCTCCCCCTATTCCACCTCAGTACTTTCAAACATTTTTTTTTTCCTCTCTGCACCTTCCCAGGGGAAGTTGTCAGATAGAATGAGAATGCTTTCTGGATTTCGTTCTCCTTACTCCCAGTCCTCACTTGTGTAGATGGCTACATGGTGCTGCAGCCTGTCCAATCTCCACTCTGATTCTTCCTGGTGCTCAAGGGGCTCCGCTTTCCTCTGTCAGGGAACCCTCTGTCTCATTTACTGTCACTTGACATAAGGTCTGATTTGGTATTTCTGGGCTTCGATCGCCACAACCTTGTCTGTGTCAATCTGCTCTGAGGACATTTTCACCTTCAGAAAGTGGGTCCCTGTTTGAGTTTAACTTGGCTGATTCTTGCTTTGGTTCCTGTTTCCTTCCTAAGTTTTTCTAATGAGCATCTCTCAGGTACCCTTTCTGGATAGCCTAGAGAAGGCTGCAGTGCCCAGGGGAGTTATGGCAAAGAAAAGTGGGACATATCTGCATCCAGAGGTTGTGAGCTGCTGCGAGGGAGCAACATGGCTTGACCATCCTCTTGTCCGATGAGAGAGGCTGGTGACCAGAAGAGAACATGAGTCTTTGTAGAAGTAACAGTCTGACACTGACCCCTGCATGACAGGATGTACAGGCAGCAGAACTGGCTGCAAACTCACTATACATCATTTTCACGAATTCCTACTTTACTGTATTAAAAAAGAACAAAAACAAAAAAACAAGACCTCCTCCAAACACAAACTGTCCCAACGCTTTAATTCCCAGCTCGGATACTTCGAACACCCAGTGTGTCTTAATAAAAGAGTTGGAAAAACAACAATTCAGGGGACTCTGCTCAATGATAGCCTTTGAATGCAGGGCATCAGCTCTGAGGACTCCATGAAGGTTCTCCAACTCATCAGTCATAATGACAGCTATGGTTTAGATCTAAATGACCCCAAGCCTCACATGTTCAGAGGTGAGGCTTTCTGAAGGTTACTGGACTGCAGCGCTGCTACAGACCTCAGTAGCTCATTGTGCTGAGGAGTTCCTATCAGAATGTGCTTTGGAGGTGGGTCATGGTGAGAGCAGGCGGGTCCCTGGGGGTTATCTTCCGAGGTTGTGGCTCTTAACCTGGCTCCTCTTTCTGCTTCTTCACATGGTTTGAGTGGTTTCTGCCAACAGGCCCTCCCACCAATGCCACTTCTATCTTGGAGCCAGCCAACCATGGGTTGAATCTGTTGAAACTATAAGCCAAAATAAACCTCTTCATTTTTATGTTGGGTCAGCACTTTTGTTGCACTGATGAAAGGAAAGTGACAAACAGAATCAGTAAGTAGGTGAGTTTTACATAAAGTCAAGGAAATGAAAATGTTAATCTCACATGCTAAATTTTTCTTAGTTTTTTAAAACTGTTGACTGATCTATGGCAATACTTCAGGCAAAAAAGTATTATGTTAATAAAGACTGTAACTGGAGCAATGCATGGCACTTTTCTGAAAGCACCCATCTTTCTATCTGCCCTAGGTCTTTAGAATTTATCACAGTTGTGCACAGTGAGACCTAAGTTTAGCCTGATGTTTTCTAATTCTTCCCAGTGGCCAACTGTGCCACAATATGTTCTTAGACGCTGACTTACCAGGAAGCCAAAAATCCAGGTTGATTGTCTTTGCATTAAAAAGGTTCAAAGCAACAACTTGACTATAAAAAGCAGAGACTGCACATTCACGTGGCAATAATATGAGGCTTTCAGCAATTTAACCATGAACTGACCATCTGCAGAATGCTAGTGACCTAGAGCGGCTCTGGCTGGCTGTAGCAGCTCCAACTTTCTCTGTCCTCAGATAGTCAACCAGGGTTATGCGGGTGGCCTGCTATTCCTCCACTAAGCCTAATTTTCTTCTTATCTTGGCATGCCAGAAGGCTAAGGAGATGATGGTACTCTGGAGAGTGCCACAGAGAACTGTTCACAGCTAAACACACGTGATGGCCTCTGCTGCATCCAGAGAGGCCTGTTCTTCACCTGGCTCAGGACCCTTGGGTGCAGGATGGAGGGTCTCCTGGGACCATCACAAATGTTGCTCCCTCTACACACAGCAGCATCAAGTTCTGTGCCTCACGGGCTGGTGCGCACATGCAGAGAGAAGTTCTGTGCTGTGCCGAGCAAGAGTTACCAAATTGGATGGCTGTTTCCACCCGCTCACCAACCAACAGCCATGGCACCGCCATGAACGAACGATGTGTATAGAAATGCCCTCTCATGTGCATGCCCGTCGGAGGGGACCTGCCTTTGGACCATTACTTAGTGTCTTCCCTTAAAGGTTAAGCCTATGCTGAAAGTGCAGGAAGGATCCTGGCATTATTAATAGAAGAAAAGGAAGGCGCTTTTAGAGAGATAAAATATAACCACAGTGTAAGTCAGCAAGAGTCAAGCAAATCCTGATGCTCCTGCTTAGCATAGGGCTGTATTAAAAAGAAATTAACTCCAGAGGTGAAGACAATACTGCAGCACAGGGAGAGAATTACTGTTCTCTCCCAGAAGATGTTTCTCCCCGAGGCAAGACGACGCACATCCTAGATTAAACTTTCATCAGCCGACCTTGGAGTTCCATCAATCTTTCATTATTGTCTGGCTCAGAGAATCTTACACTGGATGTCATTAGGAAACGGTCTGCTGTACAAGTACCCACCAAATACACCTAGGAAACACAACTGTGGCTGAGCACAAGTAGAGATAACTTTCAGATCAGCTTGGAGACTAAGAGCCCCATTATTTCTCTATTATCTCAAACAGACATGCTCTTTCCAGGGACAGTTTCTATGGATTTAGAAAGGAAGTCTTCTTGAAACAAAGTGCAGTTGTGTCACTAGCAGTGTGTGATAGCTACACAAAGGAGCGGCCACACACACCTGTTCAGAATGTCATCTGCTAGTCTGGACCTCATGTGTCCTGCAAAGGCCCATATGCTAAAGGCTCGGTGCCAGTGGAGCAATTGGGCCACTGCAGAATCTTTTGAAGGTAGGCCCTGGTGGATGGATGTGAGGTCACTGCGGGTGTGGCCTCAGTGTAGTCCTGCTCCAAAAGAAACCTTGCTTCTGTTCAATGGCTTATCTTAGGAGTTTTGTCACAGCAACTGTTATGGTTTGTGTGTAATGTCCCCTCCAAGCCCCATGCACTAGCAGATAAAATCTATTTGGAGGTGGCTGTGTCTAGAACTCATGGCTGATTCATGGTTCAATGCCAGAATTAAAGGTGCTGGGATTATTAAGGGTAGGTGGTTGTGGATTAGTTCACAGATTGGATTGGCACCACAATCTGGATAAGATAAAATCCTAGTGTTCTGGATAAGATACATGGGGCAGAAAGAGGCTTGCCTCTCCTTTCGTTGTTCCCTTTGCTGTCTTCCGCCATCATGAGCTGTTGCCCCTCTGCCATGTGCCATCCTGCCTTAGAGGCAGAGAATATGGACTGAGCTAAGTAAACCTGTGCTCCCTTTAACTTTGGGGGTTGGGTATTCTAACTCAGCACTGACAGAAAAATAACTAAGGCAGTGATGGAAAGTTGACTATGGCATGGTCCTGATGCCAGCATGTCCTCTGCAATGTGTAAGCAGCCTCCTCTTTTGGTCTGTGTTAATCCAATCTGAAGGGTGTCGGTGGAGGGGCTGGATAGGACCAGTCAGCTTTTGAACAGAGAGAACATCACATAAAGAACTGTAACTAGCCATGCAAAAGGCAAAAAGGAAACATGAAGAAGTTATCATGGGGCAGCAATTGCAAGAAGAGGCTGTGATTTATAGGATCTGAAAGAGATTAGAGTTATTAAAGCTGAGAAGCCTAGAGAAGGAGTGCTATGGAACAAGACCTTTGCCCCAAGGAGAAGGCACTGCAGGGCTGCTGTTGCCAGCAGGCTGGAAGGAGGGATTCCAAGTGTGGGGACCCACACCTATAAAGAAGGGCCCTCTGCTTGTGGGTATCTCCGGGGAAAAAATACAATGCAGCTGCTTTGGCACTTCTCTGTGTTAGAAAAACTGCCAAGTGGATTCAGAAGAGAAGCAGTGGCGTCAAGACACATTTCTATGATGATGTGTCCATCAGCAGCAAGAAGTGTAGGTCCCTGCTCTTCTTCCAGCATGCCTGTCTGTATGTCCGTCTCCTTTAAAATTTTTAAAAAATCTTTTCATTTTTTTTTTTTAGAATTTTTTATTTTATTTATTATTTTTATTCTTGTTTCAGAACCTTTGTTTATTTATTCACTTATTTTTATGGCCGGCTCAGCCCGCCCCGAGGGTAGGGCTGGCGCAGCATGTGGTGCCAGTATCGAACCGCGGTCCCTGAAGCCGCCCAAGCTTTCCCAAGCAGGCGCCTTAGACCACTGACCCATCCCGCTGGGCCCAAAATCTTTTCTTTTTAAATGTATTTATTTGGTATAGGGTCTCACTATGCAGCGTGGGCTTGTAGTGATCTTCCTGTTTCAACCTCCCCAGTGCTGGGATTACACGTCTGTGCCACCACGTCTGGTTTCAGTGGCCAGCATGGCCCACCTGGATTTCCGGGCTGGCACAGCATGCTGCACTGGGGATCGAATCCAGGTCCTTGAGCTTGCCAGGCAGGTGCTTAGAGCACTGAGCTACCTCTCCAGCCCCGGCTGTCTCTTTCTAGTGTTGCATAGCAGGTTCAAACAAAAGAAGCAGAATCATGCTTTTGCAGAAACACAGCCTTGGTACATCTCAAAAGAAGCAAGGTTTGGACCTGAGCCCAACAATTTAATAGAAGAGGCCCACGAAGCAGTAGGTCACAGGGCTGAGAAGCTTGGGTTGATGGGTTTCACACTGTGTCGAAGGCCAATTTTTCACTTTTTGGGGGTAGTAGTTTTAACCTGGCAATAGTCTGTCTTGCCAAGAATTCCATTTCCCAGAGTGCCTTGCTACTGGTCAATGGGACGTGGACAATGTGGCTCAGAGTGACATCTGCAAGTTTGAAGTTGTCTTTAATGTGGAAACAAGCTGACATCTGAGGGAAGGCACAGCATCCACCTTGAAGGAGCCTAAGGCCCAGAGTGGCACAGAGGTGTCCTGCCATACAGTACAGTGCACTGTAGAGTGCTGCATGAAAACCAAGCTCTAGGGCACCATCCAGGGCATCGGGGGCACTGGCAGCAGTGGCACCTGCCTAAGAGGCAGGGATGAGAGAATCAAATGAGCTCCAGTTTTCTTCCATGGGGCTGACGAGAGAGCTCAGTGGCATAAAACACTTGCTTAGGTGCAGGGACTGGGGTTTGATCTCCTCCACACACACTACATGCCACGCCAGCCCCACTCCTAGGGTACGCTGAGCCAGCCAGAGTCCAGGCGTGTTGGTGCATGCCTGAGTCCCAGCTCTGGGGAGGCTGAAAACAGGAGGATCACTATGAGTCTGAGCTGTGTAGTGAGACCCTATAACAACCAAATACATTAAAACAAAAACAAAAACAAAAACAAAAACAAAAACCTCCACTCTTTCTCTAATAACCTCCAGCGCTCCAGCTGCAGTTCCCCTAACTATTCTGCATGTGTGTGAGTCTACTGTTCAGTCTGTAAAGATCTGGGCCATCCTTGGGCTCCCAGTCTGGGTTCCACATTTTTCTTTTCATTTCTAAATAGTCCTTTTAAATAGAAAAACCATTCTAGGGCCAGGGAGATAGCATAAGTGCCTGCCTGGCAAGTGCAAGGTCCTGAGTTCAATCCCCAGTACTGGAAAAAAAAAAAAAAATCATTCCTAGCTCATGGGCTATCCATAAAGCTGGACTGGAGAGCACAGGTGTCAACCTCTGCTTTCAAGTCACTCTTGTATTCTGGGCTCCTCAGGAGGGAGCCACATCCTTGAGGACAGGCACCAGGCTCCAGCCTTCTCCAGGCTGCCCTTGTGGCTGCTCCAGGGTAGCTTTAGTACACCCTGACCCAAGGTGGTCCACCTGCTGACCCTGGGTATCTAGGCTTCTGTGCAGCTCTTGCTGGGATTAACACAGTAGCTCCTCATCTTGACAGTGACAACACTTGGAGTCTTTACTATGAGTTAGAAGTCTCGCCCAGCTTCCTAACTTCCAAAGGACTGAAACTACTGATGCCAAACTGCTATTCACACTCAGAATCCTATGAGGTGGAGTTGTGTATATTCTGATTAAGTAACCTTGGTGTTACTTAGGACCCTTCCCCTCATAAAAAATGTTTTCAAAAGAAACTGTCATGCGTTATGTCTAGTTGTCCCCCCAAAGCCTCAAGCAATCATGGGGAAGGGACTTCTAGAGTTTGAGACTTGGCTCATGATCCACTGGGATTGTGTTTTAGTACTGATGGGATTATGGGTGTGGCCTAAAGTGGATAGCCTGAGGCGGAGAACCTGAATGTAACATAAAGAGAGACAGTTACAGATTAACGCTGTTGCTCTCTGTTGCCCTGGTTGGTCGCTTGTCTCTCTCACCATTTTGTTGCTGTCCTGCTGCCATGAACTGCTGCTCTCTGCTGTGTGCCACTCAGCCTTGGAGCTGGCCGAATATGGATTGAAACCTCCAGTAACTGTGAGCTAAATAAACCTTTCCTTTCTTCATTTTGGGTGTCAGGTATTTGTCCCAGCAATGAGTAAAAAGTAACTAAGGCAGAAACTAAACAGCAAAACACCAGCAAGAAAATAAGAGCATGGATTAGTCAGGATAAAAGCCTCTGAAAAACTTCAACCTTTTATAAAACCAGTTGGGAATTTTCTCCTGCAAGAGAGGAACATTAAATAAAACACTCCATACAATTGAAACTATATTCGTTAGATAAAAATTCCTGAGATCATAATTGGATTAAAAAATGGAATCAAAGGTTAGCTCTTTTGGAAAGTTATAAATAATGAACTACACAGAAAAATCTTACTGAAAATTGTTCTTCAAAACCAGAAAAGATACGTAAAAAACTTGTAGGAAGACGAAGCAGTCACACACACCGTAACCGTATACATAAACACGATCACAGGCTAAGCATTCACACGAGCAAGAAAGCACTGGTTATTAAAGCGTGCTTGTGCCTCATGGCCGTTGACAGCTCCTATGAACCATGAAGGGATTTTATCTCCATCAGAGCAGCACCAGTGGGGTCTCTACTTACAACTGAAAGTAACTCAAATTTTTCTTAATAGACAAAAAGAGCAATTTGGTGTTTTCATTGATTTAAATGGATGAGTTCAGCAGCCAGAGCAGTACTGTCCTAAGTGCTCCACAACTAGTGCTTCTCTGCAGCACAGCACTATGGCCTGAGTGTCATGTGTTATGGGCTTGGTCTCCAGCCCACTGCACTAGAGTTTGGTATGGGAACTTGAAGAGCTGGGACCTAGCTGCAAGTCTTCCGGCCATCTGGCACACACTCTTGAAGGGGTCGCTTTTTTACCTCATGCTGCTTTCTAGGTGTAGAGGTGAGCAGCTTCCTCTGTCCATCATCATGTGTTCCCACCATCATGGGCTACTTCCCAGAGCAATGGGACCAGCAAGCCATGGACTAAGACTTCCAAAATCGTAAGCCAGGATATACTTTTCTCTCTTTAAAGTTTCTCTGGCATGTTGTTACAGTAACATAAAGCAGACCAATGCAGGAAGGCTTTCAGTCAAGCCTGGATAGAGCTGCCTTGGAGGGCTCCATGCACATGGCAGGGAGGGAAAACCCAGAGGGAAGGGGCCTGTCATGCTTTACTTAAGCCAGTAGCCCAGGTGAACACAGAGCCTTTTGTTTTTTGTTTTCTGTCAAGGAAATCTATGACTATGTCACCTGACTATTCTCCCATGGTACACTGATGTAAAAGCCATCTGAGAACACCTGCTGATGGGGTCTGAAATCCTCTGACCATCCTATCCACCCATTTTCCTTCCTCATGGGGAGCAGAGAGGCTTGGTGTGGAGGACCATCTGGATGACTCCCCTTAAGAGAAGAGTGATTGTCTCCATTTTGGCTAACCCTGGCCATTTCCATGGATAGATATGTATGGAGCTGGCTGGGTGGCTCACGCCTGTAATCCCAGCACCCGGGAGGCTGAGGCAGGAGGATCGGTGCGAGTTCGAGACCAGCCTGGGCTACAAAAGTGAGCTCAAGGCCAGCCTGAATTGCATAGTGAGACCCTGTCTTAAAAAGACAAAAAAAAAAAAAAAAAAAAAAAAAAAAAAAAAAAAAG
>PVJA010010551.1:0-57145 GCA_004027025.1 Myocastor coypus | reverse complement strand
TGGTGGCCATGCCTGGAATCTCAGGTCTTGGGAGGCTGTAAACAGGTGGATCACTATGAGTCTGATCTAGTAGTGAGGCCTTGAACACCCTGCAGACCCTTCCCTAAAATACAAAAAAGAAAAAAAAAAAGGCATGGCTGCATGAAAATAAGAACAGGCTAGAAATTTTAAGTGTATTTGGAATTGAAGTATGTTTGTCAATCAATTAACTGAAACTAGATTAATATGCAACTACCTAGGGAGACTCTTTGTCAATTAATATAAGCTTAAAATTGTTATCCTTTACCATTAATCAGAATTTGAATACTTAGGCAAGACTATCAAGATATGAAGTTCACTAATTTTCAGAAAAATAGTGAGATAAGTTCTTTAAAAAGTACGTAATTTGTTAAGTTTTAGTTTTTTTGGTGCCAGAAATCAAACTCAAGGCTTCATACTTACCAGGAAGGTGCTGCTCTGCTGAGCTACATCCCAGAAAAAATATATAACTTAAAATCTTTTGCAAGCTACATTTTTCTCTATTCAAAGTAGATGTAATAATAGTAAAGCTCATAGGAATGGTTAATGTATCCCTATAACTTAATTACTAATGTAATATTACTGAACATTATCACTGACATCATGCCACAGACGATACTGAAATCATGCCCTGATTGCAGAATATGTTAGAATTCATTGCTAGAATTAGCAAATATTTATTAAGCACTCACTATTGGCCAATGGGTTCCTCTATGTGAATTTATTGGCTCTGGATACTATCCATCAAGATTAGTGTCATTACCCCCCCACACACATAAAGGTGAAGTTATTTGGTTGTATTAAAATAGCTAAGGTCAGAGCCCGGGGTAGGAATAACTTCCGTACAAGGCCCCCATCGGTGCCTGGCAGGTTTCCTCCTGTTTCGCTAGTGTGTCCTGGGTCATGGAGCCAACTCATCAAAACAGTCTGTGCTTGACCGACTCTGGGCCTTGCATGCCTCTCGTTGTTAGCATTTCTTTCTAGGGTTAGTGAATGAAAGAGAAATCTCCCACTTGGGACCAATAATACTCTCAGTTTTCAAGAGGGATCGGAGATATGTGAGCTCGACTGAAGCCTACATCAGAGTAACTGCAGCTGGAGTGTTGAGGCCATTTGCGGCCCCAGTGCTGCTCCTCGCTGTGCAGACGTTCTGACATCTGTCCCTGAGCCAGCTGGATCATCAAAGCGTAGCAGAAGTGGATCGCATACCACAGCCACTACTGCCCCTGAAGCATGCTTCTCATTGCCCTGTACCGTAGAAAGAGACATCTCCCAATATTCAGGGAAGTTACACAAAACAGACCTGTGAAACTCTTACTCTGTGATAAATGTGTTTTCAATTTTTTTTCTTGCCATATATAAATATATAAAATTTGTTTCCTGACCTTGGTTTCATGAATAATTAATATGCTTCTTCAAAGCAGCTCATTTTCTTTTACCTTAGAGATATTGATCATATTTCTCTCTTTTGATTGGTTTCTAGAAAGCTTAGAGTCAAATTTGTGGTTTACCTTTTCCAGGCGCATACGACTAGAGGGCAAATATTTTATGTTCCAACCTGCACTCCCAGCTTGACTTTGTTTCTTTACTCTTATTTTATCTTTCCCTTGGCTTGTTTGCACATTTAAAATTCATTTTGTCTTGCATGCATGTTTATAAGTTTTGATAAATTATTTTTTGCTAAAATTCAGAACACTGGTAAATAAGTAACTGAAAACTCAACAGCCTGGAATTTCTTTGTGGGGTAACAAATGGCAGAGCTTGCAGAGTTTATTTGTTGAAAAGGTGAGAAATCTCAACTCAAAACTCATAATAGCCATTGGAAATCAAGATAACTTTGAGCAAGGGTATATTTGTAAGATAAAGATGTAAGTCAGCTACGAATAGAGTTACAAATCACAGGTAGAGGGTGACGAACAGGACTGTGGAGACTCATGGGCTCAGAGATGCCGCTGACCTAGGAGAGAGAGCTTTTGGTCTCCCTCCACTCCTGCAGCAGCAGTATGTAGGGTGATAGTAGTGTATGAAATAAGTACATTGGAAAACTTATCCATATATTAACCTGGATGTTTATAGTGGGTGCTCTAAGAAAAGTCTGGTGACTATCAATTTTATTTTATTTATTTATTTTTGCCTTTTTTGAGACAGGGTCTCACTATACAGTTCAGGCTGGCTTTGAGCTCACTTTTGTAGCCCAGACTGGTGTCAAACTCACATTGTTTCTCCTGCCTCAGCCTCCCATGTGCTGCGATTACAGGCATGTGTCACCATACCCAGTTCACCAGTTTTATTTTTAAGGTGAATACAGTCATGGTATGTATGGATTCCTGAAGATTTTCCATAGGCAAGTTCACCAATTTTCAGTTATGAATTGGTATGCCACCAAGTGGTTTACAGGAAAATCCTCCAAGCCAGTTTAATGTCACTCTAAAATCTAGGGGGCTCAGAAATAAATGCTTAGTGACTGGGAAGATAGCTTGGTGGCCTAAGCTCCTACCTGGTAAACACAAGGATACAAGCTTGATTCCTGGTACTGCATGTCATGCTTGCCCTGGAACCCAAGGTGCACCGTGACAGTCACTAAAACCAGGTGTGGTGGCGCACACCTATAATCCCAGTGCTGGGGAGGCTGAGACAGGAGGATCACAAGTTCAAGTTGCCCAGTGAAACCCTGTGCCAAATAAATAAATGAGATAAAAATAAAAAAGGAAAGAAATCATTAAACAAGTAAAATTTCTCCACACAGTATGTATTACTTGCAAATTGCAAGATCAAAATACCTGACAAATACTACACAGAGGATAATGTTTTTTGTTTTTTGTTTTTGTTTTTGTTTGGTTCATGATTTCAGAGAGTCCAGTTCATGCTCAGTAAGCACCAAGACAAAGATAACATGATGGATGGGCATGGTTGAGGAAAGCTGCTCAACCATGCTGGTCAGGAAAGCAAGAGACAGAGAGAGAGAGAGAGAGAGAGAGAGAGAGAGAGAGAGAGAGAGAGAGAGAGAGAGAGAGAGAGAGAGCACTGTAGCATTCGAGGCAGGCCCATTGAGTGCGCCTTCTGCAGCCCGCCGCACCACCTACCGCCACACTCAGCTCTGAGCTCATCAATGGGGAATCTGCTGATGCGTATGGGAACCCCACACTCAGCCACAGAATTTGAGGGGACAGTGTAGGTCTAAGTATAACAATATAGTGTAAATTGTTCACTTGGAAATGTGAGGAGCTGCTAGTTTACAAGAAATAATATTATATGAGTGCACAAATGGAAAAGGTACGAGCGTTGTGATCTAGTACCGTTGGCTCGATGCTAAGATGGTGTAAAACACAAAGGAAATAGACATGCAGAATACTTAACATGTCAGAGAAATTTATTGTTTCCCATTTTTATAATTTATCAATTCATAGTTTAATAAACCATTTTGATAAGTAACTCTCTCTGGGAATTGTCACAGCATTTAAATCAGGTTCTGAGCTTCCTGGAAAGAAGCTGGTAGAGGGGTCTTTATGACCCTTTGCCAGGGAGGCCAAACAGGGGAGCGGACCGAGAAGAGCGGCTCATCCTGTTTTTGGAATTGAACTGCCTGAGTTAAAGGATTAAATAAAAGGAGATAATAAATGTAGTGCATAGAGTAGCTGACAAGCAGTTGAAATTTTTTAAAGATACTTAGCCTATTACACTTTTAAGTGAGAAATCTTAAGCCTAATAATTTGCTTATTATTGTCCATATCAACTTTATTGAAACTAGTTGTTAAAGTTTCCTTAAATCAGTACAGTTCATCAAACTTCGGTCCTCTGTAGCTATCCTAGATGTAAAATAATCAAAAAATTCACTCAAGGAATGAATTCATTGAATCTTCCAAGGAACTGGAATTATATTCATAGTTCCATCTTGAAATTAAGAAGAGCACACAAAAAGATTGATAGCGAATAGATGTCTAACATCTTTTATAACTATTCTTTATTGAAAATTGTATCATTCAATCTATAAAAGGGGTTTTAGAAAACCACTTTCTCAAGTTAAACCTGATCAGATGGGAGGTTTTACTTACATTAATAAATCGAATGAACAGTTTTAATTAAAAACTCATGCTATTTTCAAAATAATGCTGAAGAGTAGATTTCTGATCAATTGTAACTGCCAGATGGGAGATTTTCATAAGCTGTTTTTAATATTTCACTTTCATGAGCACTTCGCTTAAATATGCTGCCTACTGCTCAAATACGAAGGCTGTTCAATCACAGTATTGAAATAATGCAATAACTTAAGTACTTTTCTATAATTTTTGTTTATAGACTTTAAATATAAGGAATGAAATTCAATCACTGAATTAACAAAGTTCTTCATCAAGTTAGGGAATTTTCCTACATAAAGCACACTGATGAGGAATTATAAGGTACCTGCTACAGAGGGGACACTGCCAGGGTGATTATGTGACAAGTGTCACTGATGACAAAAAGAAAAAAATGTGGTGTGCACTCTCCAGAAGGTTTTTATTTATTTAAAAAATATTTATTTATTTATTAAGCTTCATGAGATAAAGTTTTATTGATATTTGCAACTGAATGCACTGTGGCGATTATACAAGAGAGCTAGAATGTGGCCATTTGCAGCATTGAAATTTGTCCAAAAGTGACACTGTGCTTTTTGCAGAAAGACCCTGACACTCATTTTATCATTCTCAGAATATCCCAGTGACTTTAAGAAATTACCGCTCACCCCACCTGATATGTGAGATGACTGAGAAATGTAGAGACGGAAAGTTTTGCTACACATACACTTTTCTAGCATCCAGGTCCGCGCTGCCCGTGAGGCTGTCCCTTTCTGCCTATCCCACATTGGTGTGGAGGTCATAGGGCCGATCCCAGGTCGGATTCCACCACAAACCCAGGACAGAACACGCCTGCGACGCAGAATCTGGCGCAGCTTATCCCCCAGTGGTGCCCAGCGGTGAGACGCTGTACTTTACCTTGCTTTGCAAATTTCGGTTTTTTTTTTGTTTGTTTGTTTGTTTGTTTGTTTTTTGGGGGGGGGACCGGGGTTCGAACTCACGACCTTGCACTTGCCCAGCAGTCACTTGTGCCTCGGAGCTATCTCCCCAGCCCCTTTTGCTTTGCAAATTTCTACGCCTTGCTTCTGTCTCGCCTTTTCTCATTGGCTCTCCTCTCCCAGGTAAATGAAACCACTAGTGTGCTCCAGGCGCTGCGTTTAGCAAGATCAAGGTAAGCAACCTTATCTGTGTTACCATTTTCCAGGCATTTAGTACCTTGTGTTCTTTTCCTCTTGCGATCCTAACCCTCCAAATCCTTGCCTAGATTCCCACTGTCACATCACATTTTAGACAACAATAATTCTATGATCTTAATGCTAGTTACCATGAAGATGAACACCAAGAAGCTCAAGACCTGGTCTCTGCCTTTGTGAGACTCAGTGTAATAAACAATAGATTAGCAAAATGATCATTTGACAAAGGGCAAGCTATGTTGTCATGTTTATTAAATCTGTCAACAATATGGGTTGCAGGAAGGAGAGATTATACGAATATTTCTCATGTCTCCAACATCGGAACTAAAGATAATTAAACAAATATCCCAGGTACATATTTTTAAGGCAAATATCATGAGTAGATATTGGATTTACAAAATTTGTTTTATGATTTTTTTATTGATCTCCCTTCTCTCTGTTTGCTTTTAACATAGAGTTGTCATTTGAGTTGGCAAACATTTCATAGTTCATAGTCAATAATTTCTGCCCTACAAAAATTTTTGCATAAATTATCTTTTCTTCGCATGTCATTAAACACAAGGAAATTTAGAGCAGTCTATATTTTAGATGTAGCTATATGATTTCATTATGTCATTGAAATTCCTCAAAGACCAAAACTAACACTATCAAACTTCATTCATTTTAATAAGCTTGCAGCAATAGGGATGGAACCCTTACTCTCATGTGGACCAGGCAAATGTGCTCCTATTGAGCCTCACCCCCAGCCCTATTCGAAATTTAAATCAGACATATTTCAAGGTCAAAATTGGCCACGTGGAGGGCGGGTGAGATGGCTCAGTGGTCTAAAGCACCTGCTTAGAAAAGCTTAGGCAGCCTCAGGGACTACAGTTTGATTCCCGGCACCACATGCTACTCCAACCCACCTCCAGGGCAGGCTAAGTCAACCATAATGTATATAGAAAAAAAAAAAAAACAATGGCCATGTGGATTTTACAGGGAACTCTTGTTCTTTCACAACTCAGGTGACCAATAGCTTATGTTTATAGAAGTCGAAAGACAACAATTTGCAACTTCCTTTACCAAGTGGTATCCTGGACCTTCTCTTTTCAATCACAGAACTTAGGAACAACATAAAAGATTAAAGGAGAGAGTGCCTCTTCCTTCCCTGGCTGCCCCTCACTTTTTAACTCTGCTTAATAAGTCTGCTGAAATGCTTTTCGGAGATAAGTAAACGCTTCCACTCCTTTTTGGGAGATGGCCTCAGATGCTATCTGTTGACAAATCTGGATAGCAAGTCAGTCACTGAGAAACAATTCACTCAGATTTTATATCCAAGTTCACTTAGAGCATTAGACAGATAAAATACTTTTGAAAATGTAAATATGTACATTCACTTGCTCTTATAACAGATAGGATAATAGGAAGAATACTAAAATGTGTTACTGAGTCGTAATTCTCTGAGATGAATAAATTAATTCAAATTTTTCAAAGTATCTTTCAAGCAAAGTTTGGGCTTTTTCAATAAAAAAAAATAGCAGAGTTAATAAACGAGCAGATGTTACCTCAGTGAAGATAAAATTGAAGAGTGCCTTCTGATATTCCTTCACTGGGCACTTGGCAGCTGCTGAGGGAGATTAGGCAGCTGGGTCACAGCATAGTAAGCGACTTAAAAGTCAGACTTGCTGCCCTCATGCAGGTGCTGAACCAAATTCCAGGTGCACTAAAAGTTGGATATTTTTGGAAGTCAAATCCAAGAAAAAGTGTACAGACTATCTATAAAATCTCTGAATAAAGAACATGGTTTCCTATGCTTCAGCTATGTAAATAGTTCATAAAAGAAAATAGCAATATGTTGTCATAACATTGGAAATGTGAACATAAAAATGAAGCAAAAAAGTTAAATCAGTGCTGGGGATAGCTCAGTGGCACCAGCCCCTGCCTGGCAACCACAAAGTGCCGAGTTTGATCCCCAGTACCAAAAGCAAATGTTAAATCATCTCAGCCAATGTGGTATAGAGTTAATAACTTGGTTATACTTTTTTAAATATAACTGAGAGAATGGTATATATACCATTCAATTCCTAATAGAAAACTGAAAATAGAACAGATAAATGAACAAGAGCTGAAACATAATAATATTTAAAAGAAAAGCTATTATCAAATGTAAATCTAAATGTTGAAACTTTCTAGAAGCCACAAGCACAATTTAAAATAAGTAACAGTTGACATGCAGAGCTACATGACCAAACAAGTAATAATAAATGTCCAAAATGCTATTAAAATTATGGTAAATTCACAGCCCTATTCATTGCTGATAACAGTATGAATTAGTACAACTCATTAATTCTTTTTAATGTTTTGGTGCATTTTATTAATGTTTTTCTAGGCATGTGTGTAATTTTTACTGTGCTTTGGGAAATTTGGGATCATATGGCACGTGCAAATTTTTATTCTCTATGTTTTTGATGATAGGTTCTTTATATGCTAATTTGTTTCATTTATGCCACTAGTTTCTCTTAGTTAATTGGAAAGACAATTATGGGCTCTTTGTTTCTTCTTTGTAAGAATCTTTTTGTCTATGTCTTACATGCTAACTACATTAGTAACTTTTGTCATTCCCCTATTATTTTGTTATAAGAATTTTATTTTGACATAAAATTTAAAAAGTAAAAGTCTTACACCAACAAAATTATGAAATATCTGCCAAAATATCTGAGAATCTAGCTTAAAGAAATTAACAAAACTGAAGGTAAAAGTTGCAACATTAAACAAAGAAGCACCCCAATTTCTAAGGTAGTGAAAGATTTTGTTACATTATTATTGATCCACTAAAAAATATCTGGCTGGTTTTAGAAAAAAGTAATAAGACTTTCGAAGAATGAACACTATTAACAAGTTTTCTTTAGCAAAATTACACAGGTTAGACTATTCAAAGTATATTTTTAAATTATTTCAAAATTATTAGTAGAATACACTAAGGTTTTAACAGTAGTTGGATTCCTAAACATGTTTATAACCTTTGTCTTATTTTTCTAATTTTCTCTTGGGTGATTGTCTAAGCCTGAATTGAAAAGTGATCTATATTTTCATAAGCAGGTTACATATTGAAACAGCGTTAGAACTGACATATCCACCCTTTGATATCAGAAATAGCTTAATTAAGACAAATAGATGACAAATAGTAAAGGTCAAAGCATAAACAATATAGGGAAATGACGTATGATATTTAACTAAAATCAATAACTATTTGGTGAGTATTGTATTTTGTCAGCTGGATGCACATGTACTTGTTGACTTCAGTGTATCTATTGAGTAGAGATATAATCTCAATTAGAGGGCGTAATTAGGTCTGACCTTTGGAATTTAGAAAACACCACTACCAGTTAAATACAACCTTGTGATGGTGGCAGAATCACTTAGATGTGAATATGCTAAGTGGAGAGTGTTGAATTTAATTATGCAACATGGTGTCTCAAGGTGCAACCACAACTTTGAAGATCCATTTTGTGTTTTTCCAGTAAGCAGACTGGGAAATTGTTTTATACAGAGAGAGGAGAGCGGGAGAAAGACAGGACAAAGAAAGACAGAGCACTGGATGTAGATGGCAAACAACAGACACATAGGAAAGCCAGCCTCTGGACTGTGGCCGAGTCCTTCGTATCTTCCAACCCTGGCCTACAGGTGTGGCTGACAGGTTCTCAGCACCAAGTTGTAGCCAAGGGTTCTGCTTCCACGATGAACCTACACTTGGCTTGTTCTTGGACAAGCGCTGGGAACGTACAAGTCGACTTGTATGGAACCTGTTGCTGTAATTTGTTAAATCCCCTAAACAATAGGATATAAAAATGACCGACACTGAGTTCTAAAAATATTCACTTTCCTTTACATAGGAAGGAAACATTTCCTGGGACTCCACCGATATCTTTGAACCCTGGGAGTCATCAGCGTCATTAGTATAGAGATCTTCTCTTTCCATGGTATTTCCCAGCTGCATGACCATCCGGAGAACAGCAATAACAGCTATCGTTTATTGAGCCCTGTGCCTCCCGTGAGGCAGGCACTTTGCATCTCTTATCTCATTTATCTCTAACAACAACCTTGCGAGGTCCCAGCAATGGTTCCTGGCGGGCGACGGCTGGCTCTTGATACACGAGTAGCAACTCCGTCCTCTCCATCCGCTCATAAAACTAATTGGGCTGCTTCTCAGAAATGCTGTGTGGAAACAATTTTTAAGGATTTAGCGTCTGCGTTGCAATCTTCCCACACCTCCTCCTCTGGACGACGATCTAAGAAAAGGTACAAGGCTGGGAATGAGGAGAGGATTATTTCAGCAGAAAGGAAAGACCCAGGGTCCACAGTAGACTTGGGGCTTTTCCTGAGTCCATGGCTCACGGGTTGGGTGGGTTAGGTAAAGTTCTTGATGTCTCTGAGTGCTCCAAGTTCAGGGATCTCCTCTTCAGAAACCAGAATGAGCACTGTCTTAGTCAAGATCTTACTTGCTACAACGGAAACTGTATCAGACTTACTTCTGTGAAAACTAAATTTACTGTAATTATACAAAAATGTTGTTGGAAGTGTAGCTAAATTTCTGCGGAATGTAGAACCAGAAACTGAAATGTTGTCAGAAACCCAAGTATCCCTTTTGGATTTCTACCCAAAATGCACCACAAGGCCTAAATTTAAACCCTAACTTCACCACTTGTCTCATCATTGAAACATATCGGAATACGGCAATAGCGAGGAGCACTGTTTATGGCCCACAGTAGACATTCGCTACGTGAAAGCATTGTATCGCTGTTCTGCCATCAGAAATCATTCTGTCATAGTCTGTGAGACATTTACCCTACAGAGTGAGGAGTTACGTTTTGCAGCTCATTAGGCATGCAGAAACAACATGGAGAAATTTCCGAGACTCCATTTTCTAGAATCAACCTGTTTGGGTTCTAATTCTAACTCAGTCATCTCATAAATGATTGTGACTTTCAAATAGCTACAAGTTACAATCCCTCCTGGTGGAATTTAAGTAGACATACAGGCAGGCAGGCAGACAGACAGACACAAACAGACAGACAGACAGATATTGATGCTAAGGCTCAATACTAAAATATTAAAGCAAAATCACAGACAAGGGAGCAAGACCATTAATACCAATACTTTCAAAATACAGAGGGAGTTTGTCTCTGTGGCCCCAGGCAGAGCCATTTCAATTGTCCAACCCACACAAGTGTCTCAGTGGTCCCCCCACGAGGTCCCCAATTCAGGCAGAATAGTTCTGAGCACCTCTGCCCTTCACATAATGGAGGCTTTCTTACCCACAATCTCTTCCTCCCCCTCAGAGTAAAAAATTCCAACAAGCTCTGATTCAAGAGGCAAACAAGTTCTCACTCAGGTTCTTCATCTGTGTTGACAACAGTCTTTATTGGCTCCAAAGAACTTTTCTTTAATTGAACTGTTTTACATTAGCCAAATGAAATTTCGGTCATCAGTCAAATGAAGTGTGTAAGTATGAAGAGCAGAGGCAGAGGGCAGCATTTCTATTGCTTCTTTGTAAATTACTCAGCCTATTTTCTCAGCTACAATAAATTACAGAGCTTTGATTAGTACAGGGCAGTGGGCAGCATACCTTGATGAATACATCACTTCCATCCATTTGGCAATCTCCAGAATTAACCAGCCTACTACTGTGTCACTGCGAATGTGCAGCACTCAGAAGCAGTAGAGCCACTAACTGGTGCATTTAGCATCAGTGAAGACAAAGGTATTTGGGGGCAGATAAATGGAAGCTCATAGAAAGCATGGCCTATAGTGATGAGACTTGTCTTACTCATGGAACCAAAAATAAAGCCATTGTAATAGAATCGTGTCAGAGAGCCTGTGTCTCCTGCTTTGAGAACAAATGTGTTGGCTTCCTGTCAGTGTTTCCAGGACTTAAACATAGGAGGTCATTACCCTTTAATAATGCTCAGTTACACAGACATTAGCTCCAATTACAGGATCTAACTAAGCTTTCTCTTTGATTAAGCAAAGTGTCATTTTTAAAGTAAATAACTACAAAAATAATGCAGTGATCTCATATCATTGACTGGGACTGGTGTATTTACCTGGACAGGCAAGCAGTGTCCCACATACTCTTATCTGATTCTACAGTATACTTTTAATGTCCTTGTGATTTTTTTAAAATATGGTATAAAATACTACAATCTTCACATAAATAGTTCACAAAGACAGCTTTCTTATCCAAAAAAAAAAAAAAAAAAAAAAAAAAAAAAAAAAAAAAAAAAAAAAAAAAAAAAAAAAAAAAAAAAAAAAAAAAGAAAGAAAAGAAAAAGAAAAAAAGAAAGAAAATAAATCCTTCCCCATGTTTGTGTAGCCAAGACATTCTGAGAATTTCCATTTCCAAAATAAAGTAAGTACAAATGAAATATTTATCGATTATGATGCATTATGTTTTCTGTCTTATTTCAGAAGGTATTATGGTAATAATTTTGGATGATGGCCAAGAGCTCAGAGGATAATTTTTAACACGCTTTCAATAGACACATTTATAGCTTTTAACTATAGAGTGTGGGTCTTATCAGCATATAGCAGGGAAATGATTAAAATATTCCAGGCAAACTCAAACTTATTCTTAGGTAGAAATGAAACATCATTTCTGTGCTGAAACCTCCAATTATATAAGATAGGAAGTCACAGAAAGACATCAGATTCGTACACTGTCAGTCTACACGACAGATGGTAGCGTCTGGCAATGCCTTTTTTATAACAGAAAATATTATTATAAAAATATCCACAAAAGGTATTTTTAGTTCCTTTCCTTAATATGTGTAAAAATTAGATATCCTTTTACAGAAATTAGGAGTTTAATATTCAACAGTAAGAGATAATAATTTCCTTTGCGATCTATACATTAACTACCCTGTCATTTCTTAGAGAACTTTTTATAATTAGAAGTCATCTAGTATTTTGATTTCTCTCTTTTCCTCTTTCACATGTATTCAAATTTGATGTCAATCTATATGGTTTTTTTTCCAACAGTCAAATCAAAGAACAGTATGTCGCTGGACTCTGTAAATCACATTTTAGCCCTCCCCTCTGTGATTACAAAAGAATTGCCTTTATCTCCAAGAGACTCTTCCTTATAGATGAAGTTTCTTTCAGGTAGAACTCTCCTGAGAGTCACGCTTGTGAATGGCATGTTCTTAAGCACATTGCATTGCGTGTCAGTATAATTAGTCTATCCCTCTGGATTGTGAAATGTAACAATGGCTGACAGCTGACTATGTAGCGAAATGGCCTATGAAAGTATCTAAGAACCAGGAAGTCTAGTCCTTGCGTGGAACAAGCAGAAGTAGCACAGTTTTCTGATCCTGTTTTGGAAGTGAATGGAGGAGGTTTACTGTCTGAGGTGGTTAGGCCGTTCCCACCTCACAGACAGGCACTGTGTTCAGCATTTACAGTTTGGGGAGAAAGCAAGCCCAGGGGGTTGTTGAAAAGAGAGAAGAGAAATGGAAATATCCCTACCTGAGTTTGGCAAAGCACACAAGATGTATCAATCAATACAGCAAGGGAAATGTCCTCAAAGATTTTAAAGAGTCTTACTAGCTGGAAAAGGTCTCTTTGTTCTCAGAAATGTTATACTGCAGTGATGTGTATTCTCAAACTGCCAAAGAACTGTAAGCCTCTCACTGCTTCTCTAGAATGAGCCCAGAAAGGTGAGTAGACAGATCTGTTGCTAACTAAGGCAGAGATTCAGAGTGTGCAGTTCCCACTGTTAGGTAGAAACAATAACAATAAAAGCAGAATGGTCCCAGAAAAAGAACAAAAGAATACTATTTGGGGGAATTTTATGAGGCCAAGAATGCTTCCTTCATCCCACATATTAGAAGGCCTATAAAGGCTCTGAGAGGGTGTGAGGTCTCTGTCCAACGGTGGTGTCTTCTTTGTAGGTTGCATATTTATTATCCTGATACAAGTTTTAATTTCAAATTAAAATAAGGAGACTGAAAACCCCAGTGGTCAGTTCCCACAGTGAGATTTTCCTTGCGTTTTTCTGTGAATATACTATTGGACTGGAATATGTTCATTGATGAATCACATTGGGGAAGTTAAAAACAGTAGGCCCAAGCCCCCGAATACTGGCAATGAATGAAGAACACCTGAGAAACATCAATGCTGAATTTGTCATCACTGACTTGATACGTGTGTGACTCTGTGCATGTCTGTCTGTTTCATGCTCATCAACCTCCTGTCCAAAGCACTAGCATACCAAGAGTACAGTAGGCTGAGTTCAAAGGTCCCTACCATTGTCACTGCAACTTCACTCTTCAGATGCGTTGTTCATTGCAATGGACCACAACCCTTTTGTTCAACCATAGACAAACCGGACAAATCCTTACAATCTTCGTAGCTTAACTTTCCTTTAAATGTACAAATCAGCATCACACACTCACTAGACCACAGATTTTTCTTTTTGAGCCCAAAATGTACACACCAATCTCAACTCTAACTTGATTTGATTTGACTGACTTGGTGCCACTTACAGGAACAGAACTCACACACACACACACACACACACACACAACTCACATACACAGTAACAATGTCCTAATATGGCCTTGTGCAACAACTATTCACCTTTACAGAAACAGAAGCATGAGACAGGACCCTCTGGTGAAGTTCTTGTGCCACATTTATGTCTAAATTCCACTATTAAAGCACATCCTAGGTTATGCTGTGGATGGCTTTGGGAAGTCTAACTTTTTAATTTTATACAACTTAGGAAGAAAGTCTTAAATTTTTCTAATTCTAGAGTAATAAAAGAACTGAGTCAAGAAATATGTGGCTCAGGAACAGACTGAGGGTGCTGAAGCATGAACTTCTTGAATATGTCACCTGGGGCTACTCACTGAGTAGCTACCTGGAGTAGGCACTTTCTAATATGGTATGAACTTGGGCATCGTCTCCTTTTATGAATTAACTAGAAGCAACCCTCAAAACTTACTCTAGTCAAAGTCATCCAGTGAGAATATTTCATTTTGGGTTTATCACTCAATAACATTAACCTGACATTTGTTTCTTCCTTGATCTAACATGTATTGAACTCCCCAATTTGCAGGAGGCACTGTGCAAAGCACCAAGCAAAACAGGGCCATCACTCACAAGAAACGTGAGGCATAGATTAAAACAGATCAGCACTGACAGCAGTGCTTTGCAAAGCAAGTTTGTGAGTGACGCAATGGTTTCATGTTATACTAGCTTATTTCTGAATCCCATGGGCTTCTTAGTTAACTCTGAATAATCAATCCATCCTTCTTTAATTGGAATTATTTAAAGGATGCGCCAAATTTTTTGGTTTCACCAAACATTTGTTTTAATAGGGTTACCCAGATGGCCTAGCACAGCCTGGTCTCAATGTGGACAGGACTATACCCAAGGCACTCAGTAATTTATTCAGGTTTGAAGTTCTCATTCAAAGTACTTAGAGATTTGGATTTTTTAAAAATAGGAAATTAATTCCCAGTTTTAAATGTTGGTAACAGAAAAGCACACACCATAAGTTTTTTAACTGATGCATGATTGATAATAAGAACATAGGCAGCACCTGCTGAAGCAGAACACAGCAGCTGGGATTTGATCCCCGGGCCCACCCATAGGACATGCTGAGACAGCAGTTGAGACTGGGTATGATGGCTTGTGCCTATAATCCCAGCGCTTGGGAGGCTGAGAACAGGAGAATCACTACAAGTCTGATCTACATAGTGAGACCCTATAAACTCTGAAGACCTTGCCCTAAATACAGGGAAAATAATAAAAAAGAACATAAGCAACAGAAACTAAAATATTCCTTTTGTCTCCGATACTGTGAGCCACTTTGTTCCCTAAACAAGAGCTTCCATTCATTTGTATGTCAGATTCATAGAAGATAACTGGCATGTTGGGTTAATCAGCTATCTGTCACTGCAGAAACGAACTTCGAAAAGAATGGCTTTGACTCATGATTTTAGAGGTCCCAGCCCATGGTCAGCTGGTTGCATTGCTCTGTGTCTGAGTGTGGATATTTGATGGGTAAACAAATGTAGAACAATAGAACACATTTAGTCTTTCAAAGCCTATCTGAAAAATTAGGCTTATGATTATATGTTTGATCTCACTTTTACAAAATAAGTAAAAAGTTAAAATATTAGATGCTTTATCACATTTTAACAATGAAACTACAGAAAGAGTTAAGAGATAGGTAAGTATACAGACAGATAAAAATACACAGGCTCTTACATACAGGCATGTGTTTGTATGCAAAGAGAAAGAGGAGAAAGAGTGAAAGAGGTACGATTCCAAATTGACTTTAATTTCCAATGCAAAAAAGAAATGGGAAATTCCACAATGTAATATTCCCGCTCTGCATTGAAACATGAGAAGTGTGCCAAATTTTGCCACTTTTTTATACAAATTTTCTGAAATCCATCTGTTTCATGATGAAATATACATTTTACCCCAGCTTCAGTCATATCAGCTAAATCAGTTCTTAGATCGGAAGCTCCATGAATGCAGGAATGTGTTACACATGCTCACGCAAGGTAAAAACTGTGTGCTGGGTACAACTGACCCTTTTGCCTGCCCTCTTTATTTTCATCTGCCTGCCTGGTGTCCTCACCAAGTTGCCTGAGTGCCAAGTCCTCCAAGGCCTCTACTGTGCCTAGAAAGTCCCCTGGTGTCCTCTCATGCCCACATTCCCTGGTCTTGCCTGTGGTTTTTCTGTCTTTCTTAAACCTTCTCATCAAATCTACTAATGTGGATTCAATTAAAAATGTGCCCCACATAGTCTAAGTCCCTGCCTGGTAATGGTAAGGACCTGGGTCCGATCCCCAGTACCACATCCTGTGCTGGCCAGGGAATCAATGTGCTGGGTCTCCAGGTACTAAGCAGCCACACTCTGCCGTGTCCTTATACCATGATATCTCCACCTTGGAGCCAGCTGGCCATGGACGGAACCTCCTGTGCTCTGCTCTTAGCCTCCTCACTAAACTAGTTAAAATTTTGTTAAGGTGTCACTGTATTCTCAGGCATTCCATCCAACTTTCTTTCCCCCTCACCCTTTTGCAGATATCAGGCCTTCACGGTCCTCCCAGCGTTTCCCCTTTTCTCTCTAATGCACATTGTTCTCAATGCATTTCTCACATTTGCCACTTGATCTTGTTACCTGGCTCCAAAACAATGGAGTTGACGCTCATAATCACAAAGTGTGCCCATCGCGGTTTTAATAGACAAACAGATATAATGTAAGACTTACAAATGTATCAGAAGTTACGAAATTGGTTTACGATGGTCAGAGTCAGATAAGGAAGTGTGCGGAGGGCATCTGCACGCTGGAGACTGCAGGACTCAGTCCAAGTTCTGGAGCTTCACTGTGTTGTTCTTTGCAAGTCTGTATCAGGAGGCCGGTGGATCTGCAACAGAAGGCTGATGAGCCTACTCCAGAAAGCTGAAGGCTCGAAGATGGAACCCAAGGAATCTGTGCTAGAAGCCAGGAGATTACATTCAAGCTGACTGCGGAAACAGCAGCTCCTCCCATCCTTCCTCAATTCCCTTTTATATCCTTTAAGTCATAAGTCACTCTAGGGTGGGGACTTCCCACCCTGGAATGCAGAATTGCTGACCCTATTTAGCTAAGCTTTTAACTTCTCAAGTTGACACAATCGATTGACCACTACAATCCACCCCTTTATCAACTTGGAAATTAGACTTCTTTAAACCAGTCTCTAAGATACAAGATATATATAGATAGAGATAGAGATGAGATAGAGATAGAGATAGAGATAGAGATAGAGATAGAGATAGAGATAGAGATAGAGATAGAGATAGAGATAGATGGATATTTGCACCCAGCATGTTGTACCTATCCTGTATACAAGTGGAAATGCACTGATTCCCTTACCAAAATGGAAGGCAAGTTTTCTTTGCTTGATGTTTATGCTTAACCATTTCATAACTTCAACATTAACACAGGTTTAATAAGCCTTAATAACTGGTATCAAAGCTATCAATATGATAACAAAACTGTATAAGGGTGAAATAGCACAATTGTAATCTCCTTTCTGTAGCTGATTGCAAGGTCACAGCTGGTATTTAAAATGACCTTCTTCCACTACTCATCCTGTATTCCCTTGGCCTTCAGCTAGCACTTCAGTAGGCCTTGATTGTTTCCATGGTGGAGTGACCCATGCCTTCATTCTTGAAGGCTCTGGATAATTTGTCATAGTGCCTGTATTAGGTTATTATACTTTCCCACTGACTTTAATAACAAGACATGGCAACACTAAGAGAAGCCCTAAGGAATCTCTGGGACTCCATGTATATTCTTCCTTTCCTCCATTGTGGAGTAGCAATCCAATTTCCCCTTGATAGCCTAGGTTAATCACCTTTGAGGACACTATGGCTCCTGTTTAGCTTGTTTCCTCTGAGGCATGAGTAGATCAAATTGAGCAAGGAGAAATCTTAGCTTCAGTTCAATGGTGTCATTGTTGTACTTCCAGGTACAAGCCTTTCCCCCTCTAGAACTAGGACTTCTAGTCCAGCAGAACATAAGATCATGAGTACAAGAAGCAAAAATTTCACTAGTGGATCACGAAGGCTAATGGTGAGTATTACTGTTCCTACTTCCACCCCTTGATTCCCAAACTCATGCATCCTGGCTGTGGGAGACACAGTATACAGAGAATGCTGATTCAAAGCATATCTAGCCTTTTGAAATACCTTACCCCTGCCCTGAAAACTATTGTCCTACTCCTGGTACCAAATTACTTTTCTTTCACTGCTGAGACAAAATGCCCAGCACCCAAAATTAAGGAAGGAAAAGTCTACTTAGCTCACAGTTAGTGGAGGTTTCAGTCCATATTGGCTGACTCCACGGCAAAGACGCATATGGCAGACAGCAACAGCTCCAGCTCATGGAAAAAAAGCAAAGGGAAAAGGGAGGGGCAGCAGCTGCAGCTTCTAGCAAGCCTCTCTCCCCTCCTTATATTGTACGGCAAATCACCCAACCCAGGGCAGGAGTAACACTCACGCCCACAATCCCCACACTGGATCAAGAATTAATCACAAACTCTAGAAAGCCACCCCATGACTGCATGAGTTTTGGGGGGCACAACTAGACACAAACCATAACACAAGGAGTACAAGTTTCAAGGATTCATTTACTTATAGAAAAAAAGCTAAGGCACTCTTTAATGTGTCTACTCTTTCTCCAATGCAAATCAAGTGCTGTTGACCAGGATTCTTTCTGCTTAGCAGGTGGCCACCTAGGCTGCATAGTCAATGTTGTTCCATCGCGGCATAACAGAAAAGTAACACTGGTGGCAACAGGATGGAAAATTATCTATAAATACTTCCAGTACCTTTGCCAGGAAAGCTGGTGTGTTCTGTTGTTTCGTTGTACCTGTAAAGAACAACCTGTCCCTTTACTTCCGTATGCTACTTCTGAGCAATCAAACCTGTGTTTCCTCCCAAACACATTTTCAGCCTTTGCTTCCACTAAAAGGGCTTGTCGCTCATTCTTTGTATTAATTTACTAATGAATTCTGAGCTACCAGAGCATACACCCTACCCAGTGCTATATTTGAGGTCATTTTTAGATTATCATCTCTCTCTTGAAAAAAAAAATTCTAGTGTTATTTGCATGTTTATTTTCAAAAATAACCATGCACATAAACATGTGGCTTCCTTTTACCTGAACTGTTTTCTAATTCTATTATAAACTTCTGTTTTTCTCTTGCTTTTCAATGTGACATATGTGGGATTTTTTAATACTCTGTTCAAGCAATGAGACAGTTGGTAGCTGTCTGGCTGTTTATGCAACATATGTACCACTTAATGCACAGGTCACAGTGATAAGCCTTTGATGCTGGTCCAACTGGGATAAAAGTCAACAAATAAGAGCTGCTCAGGAAGTACATCTACTTGGGGAGAGTTAAATATTTGAAAGGTGTTTAGCAGTTAAGATTTAAACCTAATGTCATAAGAATTTACAGGGTCAGCTTCTCCTGCAGCACAGCACATTCTTTGGATTTCACATCAGAGCTCCATACTCCAGGAAATCACCTTTTTAAATTAGATCTCTGTAGCCTCATTCTGACTTACCACTGTCACAAGTCTTGGATAAAAATCTATTCCCAAGGAACCTTTCCGTTAACAGTTATCTGTAGTTTCTTACAAGAAGATATTGAGACAGATTCTCCCAGATTGCAAGTGATTTTAAATTAGCTGCTCTGGAAAGTGGTGGGTGTGGTGTTATTTCAACATCCTCATATGTTACCTGAGCCTTTTCCCCAAGCAGAGCAAAATGTATTCACACTAGTTTGCATTTCTGACAGCAGAACTGGACTGGAAATTCTGGGCCTGTTCTGTTCTATCTGGACTGGAGGATGCGATAAAACACAAAAATCTCTAACCCAGCAGGACGGCTGAAGTATTTAGCCGCGTGACAAGTAGAGTTACTCAGAATTCAGAAATCATCTTCAAGAAAGAAGAAAGAGAATCAGGTAGTTAACTATAAGGACCAATTTTGCACCAAATCTATGCAATCATCAGATGCCAGTCTCTCAAAAACCCTAAAGGAAAGAAGACATTGTTAAGATTTTCATATTTTAGATGAAAAATAACTGCGGCTGGGTGGAAAAGTGACTCTCCAGAGGGACAAAGACAAAAAAACAACACAGTCAGACTTAAGTCTCACTGTGGGCAAGCTCCACCTCCAATTCTTACCCAGTAGTGTACTGCCCACTGACAACAGTGTTTATAAGCGATGTTTTATAAACTTGGTAGGTCTTACGATTTTTGCAGCAACTTTGAGGTGACTATCTGACATAAGTTGTTTTGACCTTGGCATTAGTCTAGACTCCAGAAATAAATTAATTTACAAATCACCAACTCTCAAGTTCTTTGCATCAAATGAAGATACCATCTTTTCTGGACTTCTGGCATCCTCCTCTCCGAAGCTATGCTCACGTCACTCAGACCCGAGCAAGCACTCTCTCCGCGTGTCTAACACTTTCTCTTGGGAGCTGCCAGAACCTGGAACTTTTGCACTTACCCTCTTTTTCTTAATTGAAATGGAATTTCTCAGGACAATGACTGCCAATACCACATAATTAAGCCATTTTTGCTAGTAAATGCTGTCAAACTGGCTAGATTACAGGAAAGATAATAGGGTGGTGAAGGCACCAACCTTATCAATACGTGAGCCCATTGGTGAGCTCAGAGTTGAATGCTCTATTAGAAGGTGAGTCCTAGTGAGAGCTAGGAGTTGGAGCTGGAGTTGGAGCTGGAGTTGGAGTTGGGTGCCATGGCCTGACATTGAAAGGTTACAACCCCATCCTCTCGGGCTTTTCACCTGCCCTGTGAATCTTGTTTGCCATGAATTGAACAACTTTCTGCTGCCACATCTTTTTCCCATGGTACTTCTGATGTGGATCCACCTACCAATGGGCTGAAATCTCGGAAACTATGAGCCAAAATGAATTTTCCTCCTTTAAGTTTTATTTGTCTTTATTTTGTCCCAGCCTGGGGAAAGATGACCAGTAACCTAGCGTTGTTATGTCTCCTACCATATGTAACCAGATGCCTTATTACGTAACACAGATTCTTGGCTTTGTGCACTGCTTTCCAACCTCCTAAAATTTACAATTTCTGATGTGGAGCACAACAGACAGCGAATTTGGATCCAATCCTATCAAATCAGAAAGAAAGCAACTAACTACCAGAGTTGTGATTGATCACATAGCCCATAAACTGTAAATGCAATAAACAGAGGAGTCATTTTGCATGTAAGGATTAGTATAAAAGGGGACTGAGTATCTCCCCATAGTATTACAGCTAAGAAATAATTGAGCTAGTGCTTAACCCGGAATATTGTGAAGTGTATTGAAATGTGTATTTTTACCAGCATACAGTTTCCTTTCCAAAACATATATTTGGAATATTCATGGAATTTTCAATAGAGGCTTCACTTTAAATATTATTATGAGATCAAAACATTATGATGAGCTTTGCAAATTAATTTCTTTTTGCATTCCTTCTCAGAATCTTTAATTTCCCAATTTACAGTATAAGTTCCCAAGAAGAGAAAAGCATTTCACAGTTATTTCAACAAGTATACTTGTTTCTCCAAAAGTATGCTGGTCATTTCTATTGCATTTCTATTTTATAGAAAACTAGTATTGTAAAGAACAAATTTGGGGCCTGGCGGGATGGCTTAGTGCTCTAAAGCGCCTGCTTGGGAAAGCTTGGGCGGTTTCAAGGACTGCAGTTCGATCCCCGGCACCACATGCTGCGCCAGCCCTGCCCTCGGGACAGGCTGAGCCGGCCATAAAAATGAGTGAATAAATAAACAGAGGTTCTGAAACAAGAAAAAAAAATAAATAAAATAAAAAATTCTTTAAAAAAAAAAAGAAGAACAAATTTGGGGAAAGCGTATCAGCATCTTTTTGTGCACTTGTTCCATACCTTCATGGTATGCTAAGTACAAAATTTACTACAATGATGCAAAACACATACAAATATGGATAGACAGCAGTCTCTTCATTAGTAAATATTTGATATATTAGCCTCCAAAAATTTTAGCTATAATGCTAAAATGGAGTCTTTTCTGTAAAATGCACTATGAACCCAGTTAATCAATACCTATTAAAGTCTCGTTACTTATTTTTTTAATTTTTGTATTCATTTTAATGAGCAAAAAAAGATGAAATAGCAATGAAAGATTGTCAAAACAGGTTAGTAGGACAGTTACAATAATTAATGCAATGCACATTGCTGTCTTCATAGTAGTTATTCAGAGGACAAGATGCAGACATGATATCTTGTCTAAACACTGTTAGTACAAACCTTTCTTCTCATCGAACTATGAAAAAGTAGCTATATAACTGTCCTATCTTGGGTATACCTATTTTTTCACTACCAAATCATCCTTTATTTATATCCTCCTTTTTTTTCTGTTTTGTCAGAGAGAGGTGTGTTCCATTACTGTTAGAGAAGCTGTATTTAGAGATGTCTTTAAAGGATCTTTTTTCATACTTGATGCCAGTCCAAATATTGTAGGTAGTTGAATTTAACAAAATAACCCTTATTGCACTTACTATACTTTCTCAAGAAGGAAGTAAACATTAGGGGGATTTACTAACCTGTTCAAGTTTGCATAGGAGTCTGCAGTGGAGCTAAACTTGTAATCTCTATTTCCATTCTATCCTCAGTCCCTGGATCACCCTTTTTGAGAATACTCAAAGTGCGTATCCGGATCTGTAAGGTACAGAGAGAAACGAGAAAGTAGATGACATCAAATTCTGAAATGTAATTTGTTTTATCATTTTATCTTTCAGCAGAAGAATAAAAATATTGTAGTGTAAAATCATTACTCAGGATGATCTATTTAATACTAATCAGAAACAATCAAAATGCCAATTAACATAGATGTTCATTTTCAGTTTCTCAAGCTGACTGCAGTACTCAGGAGGACATGAAGACGGATTCCTCTAGATCTGGGGTTTCATTCCTGCAGAAATAAAAAATGTAGACTCATCACGCTCTAACAGATTATAAAAAGAAAAAAAGTTCAAACTCTAGGTAGTACAATGACTTTCCAAAAAAACAGATCTTTTCCTTTTAAGCGTCAGATCAATAAATGACCCTTTTGATAAGAGAACAAGCTGAAACCTCCTCTATATTTTGCTTGTCACTTTCATTTTCCCCCAAGAAAAGATGAAGCCACTTAAGTGGCAGACCACAAAAGCACTGTGACACTTTCATCCTAGTAAAGAGTTCAAAAAGTAAATAAAACTTTCCAGAGCTTTTAGTTAAGAACAAAGCTAGCACAGGGTAGTTCAATATCCTTTTAGGGTGATGGGGTATATTCAGAGCACCACCAATCTGAATTTCCATTTGGACACACAAGTGATCTAAATAGCATTCACACAACTTTAAAAGCCTTTTTGAAATAAAAAGTAGAGCAAACTACAAAAGTATTAGTTTCAAGTTTGCCTCCGTTGTTCCTACTTTGTAGAACATTTGGTCAGGGTAGGCGGTGGGAGGCATCACGTGCCACTCAGACATGAAAGAACACTCAGGCCCACAGTGAGGACCTGTGGTAAGGAGACCAGGCAACACCCACCTCCCCGTTCAGTTAGCTTTCTGGCCATGTCCACAGGAACACTGGCTAAGGAGCCTTAGTGGGGATCTGGCCACCACTGGCAGTTACTCATCTTCTGATTAAAAGTGTGCCCTGAAAAAAAGACTAGAAAGAAAGGATGCAAATGCCCACAAGGGGTAAGATAAGAATGCGATGTGAGGAGGACTGATGGACATGTTGACCTCCAAACTGAGTCTTTTGGTAGAAACTTAATGTTTAGGAGTTGGGGGTAAAAATCCTATAAGCCAAGCCGGGCGTGGTGGCGCACGCCTGTAATCCCAGCACTCGGGAGGCTGAGGCAGGAGGATCGGTGCGAGTTCGAGACCAGCCTGGGCTACGAAAGTGAGCTCAAGGCCAGCCTGAACTGCATAACGAGACCCTGTCTCAAAAAGACAAAAAAAAAAAAAAAAAAAAAAAAAAATCCTATAAGCCTAATGTTTCTATTTCGATTTCTTTTAAGAGGTGATTTGGGCCATTTAGTGTAGAGTGGTTGTGAAGAAACTGACCAGGTAAATTTTACAATATCAAAAGTTTACTTTCAAATGTATCTTTGGTGTAGGGAGAAAGTACAAACTCTCTCCCTGCATTGCATATTTCCACCTGTTGACAAAATAAAGATGCACCCAATGAACCGTTACTGATGGTTGTATCCGTAGTGTTGAATAGCTGCTGAGAGTACATTCAGGCTCCACATTTGGATCACCTGTTACTTATTTCTTCTTGGGTCTTACTAGACTCAATATCTGTTGTCTCCTACAACCGTAGTTAAACTCACCCATACAAATGAGTGCTGGAGTCTGGTTGCAAACCTTGGATATTTGCATGGAAAATGTGCCTTGAGGAAAAAGCCACTATAGTGTCAGAATTTGTGTGTGTGTATATATATATATATATATATATATATATATATATATATATATATAGAGAGAGAGAGAGAGAGAGAGAGAGAGAGCATGTCTTACTGGAACTGTTAATTGCGGTATGTGCCAACTAAGATTTGCTGTCTTTACCAGCAAAGGTCCATCTCATTTGTATCTCATTTGTTGCTCTGCCTTGTTTTACATCCACAGGGCAATCTGAATGAGTGATGTTCTGGAATCACTGCTCTTTCCAAATTCCTTTTCCCCTCCTTGCCTTGCATCTATACTTTTCACAGTTCAGTCTCTATGGTTCTCTGGGTCTGGCGGTCCTTCTGGAATACAGGCTGTGTAGAGTGCTATAGTGAAGAGTTGCAGGGTTCTTTTCCTCTCCTCCGGAACGCTGCCGAGGGACTCTTTTTGAAGACCTTACTTCAACCATCAAGAACTAGGAAGGCAGGCCCAGTGGCCTTTGGGGATTTAATTAGAGTTCACCAAGTTAGAATCTCCAACCTCTCAAAGACCTAATTTAAATACAAGTTCACTCACTTTTTCAACTGTTTCTTAGGCCCTTATTAAAATTTCAGGTTATTAAAGAGAACATTCTACGTTTTGCGGTACACAGGAAAATAAACCTGGTTTATGCAGAATCCCAAGCATCCTCCAGGTACAAATGTAAAATCATGCCAATTGTGAGGAAAATAATAATGAATTAGCTTATAAATTATTGAAGCAAACATTGTGAGATTTTTTTCAGTCATGATCAGTTACAATCATATAAGTAACATCAGTTTTAGAGTGCATAGACAGAAATACGTAGCTTCTTATGCTTGAGATTGATTGTCTTAAGTATTGTCTTTTATAAAATGATCACTAGTATGAATTCTATTAATTCTAGGTCATGTTAGTTGGGTTTTTTTTGTAAGCTGTGTCAGAACACTTGATAAAATCTGACTGTAAATCGAATCAATTTATAAAATCTTTCTTGGCTCTCAGAGCTCTGTAACCCATGGACATGGTAAGAGAACTATATATACAATAAATGTCAGACTGACAACATCGTAATTTTACTTGCTGCACTAAGGCTTATATTTTAACTAGAAATAAACTTAAAACATAAAATGACCAAGTCATGATACGAAATTAAATAGTTAAGTACAACTGAAATCCATGTCATTTTGACACAAAGAAAGACAGAGCCACAATTGAAAATGTCCCTGAGCAAAGTGCTACATAAACAGGAAAAAAAAAAAAAAGTGGAAATGAAAAAAAAAGTGTTGCTTCCATTGTACTTCATCGTCAGTGCCTCTTAATAAAGACCACTGTACTCAAATGATGCAATTCACAGACAGAGGGACCAAAAGCAAGTACAAGCTTGGGCCCACGTAGTTGGTTGCAGTTTACAAAGTGCTCCCATGTGACCTTTTGCTGTTTTAGTCATTGTTGTTGTTACTGCTTTCCATTTCTACTTTCCACCAGAGAAAAACACTGCTTAGTGAAACAAACGCGAGAATTCAGTTTCATTTATTGCTTTTGAGTCTAAGTGCTCATCATTGTAATATGAACGTGAAATTGGTGTGTCCACTTTCTCAGATTAATGCTCACACCGCTTGGTCTAGCCAAGGTAGGACCAGGATCTACTGAGGGACTGCTGTGGGAGAGATCCGGAAGGAACACAGGCCTTCTGTACTCACTGAATTTTATATTATTTATGTGCTTTTAGTAGGCATAAAATCATAGGTGCTTCTCCAGCCTATATTTTATTCATTTTATTCTTAAGAAAAATGTAGCAGTGGAGATACAAATACGAAATCTTTTACAGCAATTTACACTTGAAGTCAAGTCATATTTTAGACTTTATTATTTTTTGGCATCCCTACACAGGAAAATAGCGAAGTTATCATCTTATAAAAGCACATTAGTTCTCAGTTACAATGTTACAAAACTAGTTTACTGGTATAAATTCACATGAACTTCCAAAGATGAGATATTTTTCATAACTTAAAATTTGAAAGTTATGGTTTATAATGATCACTCTGGAGTAAGGAACGAAAATCTGTTTCTTCAGGACATGTGTTAAAATTGCTTCCACTCTCATCCCCCCAAAAGATCATGCTTAAGTACTTCTATTAAATGCAAAATATTTTTTAGATTTGTCTGCTATTTAATGAAATTCAAAATCAGTTTTCAAAGACAACCACCCCATTCCCCAAACCCTCCAAAAAAAACTTGTCATTTCATGACAAACATAGATTTCCTGAGAGATGGAAAACATTTGCTGTGAAAATTACTATATTTATCCTTGAGACATATTTGGTAAAATTCACTAATTTGCCCAGTGCATAATTTCAGTATGTTCATGGAAAAACAAACTGTCTTACCGATGACTTTAAAACAGAATCCCTCTGCTCTTACCATTCAGTGGAAGCAAGTGCTATGTAAATACTAATAATTGAGCATGATCGTCCCAGGCAGGGGGCAGAAATGCTTATTTTGGCAACACACACACATACACATGCATGCACACACGCACACACGCACATGCACATGCACATGCACAATTTTTAGGGACAGTCTTTACAGTATAATCATGAAAACACTGCAAACAACAATTTACAAATGAATTTTCAAGTCAAAGTAACATTGAATGCCAAGTTGATGAGGTACAAAGCCTACTCTTCCTGATGATGTAAATCAGAGGCTCTTTGGCTCCCCAATGTTCTGTGAGGATCCTAGTTGCACACAGTTTGCTTTGTTTTACAATTGAAAACTCTTCTTCTAAGAGAAGCCTATCTTTGCTTCTTTCTGAGATCATTTTTTAATTGGGATATAAATCAATTTGCAACAAGGAAATAAATTTTCCAAGACTTTAGCTTGAAATAGTACTCTCAGTTTCCTGTTCTGAAAGAGCTTACACAACTATAATTTGAGACCACATTGCCTGTTCTTAATTATAAATGAGAGTCATTTTGCATCTTATTTGCTTATTATCAACAAAACACAGTATGCAACTATTCCTAATTTAACTGTGTTATCAACTGTCAAACGTAGCACTTTAAAGAGGCAGGAAGAAATGACCAAACTGAGTGACATAACTCAGTAGACCATAAAAGGCCATAATTGATGGTTTAGCTCCTCTGATGCTAACATAGTAATGAGCAAAAGGTAAACATAACTTAGCTCATGAATATTTGGGGGAATTATACTGCTGTTGGGTATGCCTCATCCTACTCATCTGCTCCTTTTCATTAAAGTATACGAATTTGCAAAATTCTCACTGTATCTATGACCAATTGAGAAAGTAAGAATCAACTGGCAGGGCCATCTGGATAGCTCAGTGGACTAAAGTGCCTGCTTAGGCAGAGCACAGCAGCCGGGGTTCAATCCCTGGCATGCCATCCTGGTCCCACCCCCCTCACCCCCAATTCCCCCTCTCCTCCCCAAGGTGCAGTAACACTGAGATTGAGACTGGCCATGGTAGCACAGGCCTATAATCCCAGGGTGTGGGAGACTGAAAACAGGAGAAGCACTACAAGTCCAATACACATAGTAAGACCCTAAACACCCTGTAGACCCTATACCAAATACATTTTTAAAGAAGCAATTGGCGAAGTGAAAAGACCCTAAGGTTTAAAAAGCATAAAACTAATAGAAGATGATGAGTGCGGAAAAGACTAAACTACTTTTCTTATTTTTATCTGGAGTGTGTCACAATCATCTATAACCTACAAGATCAAGAGGAGATCTCCTCTAGAAAATTCTAGAGCCAAAGGTCCAACTCATAGAAGAGTTTCAAACAGAGATGGACCAAGTGAAAGTTAAATGTTAAGCAACTGTATTCACAGTCCAAGGAACTGTGAGTTATGGCACAAGAGACATGTTGAGCATTTCCATGAAGGAAATGAAATTCAGAATATATCTCACATCTACCACGTTTGCATGCCTATTCTAATTCTTGATCTCTCCATTTTAATTCTGAGTTATTGCAACACCCACTTATACAAATGCACTGGCGTTTAGAAAAAAAAATGAGAAACTACAAAAATAGAAACGGTGCTGCAGCCACTCTCCAGGTTTCTTTAATCTCTCTTTTAAATGAATTCTGTTTGCCATTTGTCACCAATATGTGAGCTAAATAACTGAATATGCTTATTTTGAAATCGCGTTTAAACACTTAATGCTGGACAGTTAGACTAAAATCACCACTGGTTTTACTTGACGATATGGCAGACAAAAACCCAACTTCAGTGTGAAACAACTGCCAATTCAGCCACCTTCTTGTTCCCTGCCTATTCCAGAACTATTAATATTGCTTTTAATATGAACCTTGTGGATTTTTTAGATTCCTTTGCACTCTTTGGAGTGTTATATTTAAAAAAAAACAAAATATTATATATACTTATATGTCATGCCAATATGTTTATATAAAATGTACAATGTATGCATAGATGTATCTGTTTTCATAAAATATACACAAACTGTAATAAGTACTAAAAAATGGAGAATGAATAAACATTGAGGGTGCCATAAAATGGGGCATCCTCACTGTTCCCCAGAGAGGCCCCCAGATAGTTACATAAATTGACACTTTCTGAATCTTTGATCAAGAGTAGGTGCCAATGCTGACATTTCTATTAAGCAGGAATGATTTAATATTTTGTGTAAGTTACACTGAAAGAAATTTTATCTTTGCCTTACACTCTAATAAGCTACATTAAGTAGCCTTCCAAGGAGCAAAACTCCCAAGGCAGGATAGAGTCAGTAACTTTCCAACTTTCATAAAGACCAATTTTCATAAAACCATACCCAGGATGCACCAGTGTTTCCAAATGTTTAATGATTCATCATCGATTGCCTAACGAAATGCATTTCACTCTGCCTAGCTTTCAGGTCTCTAATACAATTGACTCTTTCTCTTTCTGCCTGTCCCCAACACTGAGCCATGTCAGTGCCTTGTTCTTTGCCCCCCCTTCTCCAGTCCACATTGGTATTTCTTCTGAAGCTCTCTTGCTTTCCTGCACTCATGCACAAGCTCTAGTTTGTGAAGATTTGGTCCATTGTGCAAGTTCACAGTTCTTATTTTCTTTCTAAGATGATGTTTGTCCGATGTTCTACATAAATCACGCATTCACCTGAATAATACCATCTTTAGTCTTTTTCTACTCCCTCTCAAATCCATTCTCCAATCTTGGGCCATTTTTTACAGGCTTAAAACAGTACTTGTCTGCAATGGCAAGTGACACCAAGGATTGGGAGACAGATGTATGTCATGTCAACAGGTACTGATCAGGATCATCCCCAAAGTAGCACGGTCTTATCTCTGGTGGTCTAGGCTTACAAGGGCATGCAAGCAGGAAGTACAGAGGCAGAACGGCTTGTCAACTGGGGACTGATTATTGCAATATGCATCACAGTTACCAACCATTTCTAAGAATCAAAAGTAACAGGAACCAAAACCGGAACTATTTCCTGAGCAACACGGACTCTGGGGAGGAGGCCTCTTCTGCTACATGCCCATGACTTAAAGATCAGGTTTCTTAGCATGGCATTTTACTAGGCAGAAGATTAAGCTGTGAATAACAAAACACAGCAAACAAATAACTTGAATTAAAGAGGAAATATTTCTTGTTAATGTACCAATCTGGGAATGGGGGCTTAGGGTTGTAAGGTAACCACAATTTTCAAGATCGAAGGATCCAAGGTCCCCCTATTCTGTTGTTTTGCCGTTACTAGGGTTTCACGCTAGCTGCCATGATCCAAGATGCTGTACCATCCATCCTGACTGAATTCCATAGAGCAGGATGCAGAGGAAGAAATGGGAGAAAGTGTTTCTCTTGCCGAGCAATTCACAAAAGATGCCCCTGACCTACTCCTGGCACATTGCGCTGAACTTAATCTAAAAGATAAAGTGAGCAAGTAAGGAGAATAAAACACACAATATTTATTTCAATAAGTAATATATCTAGCTAAATAGTAGATACCTTGTTACCAAAAGAAAAGTTAATACATATTGAACAGATGTAAGCTTATTTAGGCAAGCTACCATTAATTCCATGCATATTTCTCTAACACCTCCATTCTTTCTGTATTCTATCTAGCAAGCCCAAGTGCTTTTCAATTACTCAGTCTCCTTTCATCAGAATTACCCTGTATTCAGAGGGCTAATATGCACTCATCGTCCCTGCATAACTTAAGGTCAGCTTCTCTGGGAGGATGGCATCCAGTTAAGTCATGGACACTCTAGCTCCTCTGAGACATCACTGTACTTCCATTAATGGCTGTTATTTTTATAAGCAGTGCAATCCAGGAAGATAAATAAGTGTGATGGAAGCTAAAATATTCCACAAGAACAGAGTAATGGGTAAGGACTTACCACAGGAAAACCTACATATTGGGAAAAGGATAAGGAACACAGCTCATTTATTGGGTGAAGTGGATTCAGTGGGGAAAAGAAAGAAGTTTAATTTTGTTGATCCATTTGGCAAATATATATGTGGATCATTTTATGACAGGTGCCATAGCTTTTCCAGTTACTTTTACATCACTGGAATACACAAGCTATTTTAATAGACCCATGAATTCAGCCCAATCTCCAAACTACTATTTAATTCAGACTTCTTCCAAGGCCAGGGAAGCCTGGAACTGGGAAGGAAAATCAGAGATCATCAGCTTGGTCTGTGGTACAGATGATGGCCATGAAGAGTGACACTGCTATGACTCGGATGACAGTGGAGTCATTGCTATTTCTCTCTCATTGACTTTGTAGACTTCACCAAGTCACTTCTGTTGAGAGTTCAAATTGTCCCTCCCGTGATGCTGGCTCCTTGTAACTCAGGTCCCCATGCTCTGAGTGTGCTGCACACTGCTTTGCATCCTCTTGAGTGAAATTTCTCTTGAAGGCTACACGAGGTTGGATACCCTTGGTGAGTCCGCATCTGCTCCCTGAGAGGCAACCACTTGGCTCCCTCCAAACTGCCAAAGGGAGGCCAGTGCAAATGCCAGTCACTCCACCTTGAGAGGTCAGCCAGGAGGGATTCTTTTAGCCAGACTTTCCATGTTAGGGATGAGCGATCTAGGAGTAATAAAACCCTTCATATACTAAAGCAAGCAGAGTGAAACTCTATGTGCTGTCCTTCTAAAAGCCCCTTCACTTGCTCAGAGGTGAGAGGGAGGTTCTTGTCTTCCTATTTTCTGTGAAGGAAGGGGAATCCAAAGAAACTTAAATTCTCTTCGAAGAAATATTTCTCCATCCCTTTGGAGTGGGTAGTGGGGTAATTAGTCTTAGAGCTAAATCACCATCACTTAGCGTGCACTAAAACAATAATGAGATACCTCAGTTTAGGTTAAGGGATTATCTGATTCCCGTTGTAGTTGTATCCTCTGTGACCTCAAATGAAACAAAAAGAACAGCATTTAAGGGAAAATAAAACAAGCTAACATATAATTCAGAATCAGAATATTGCTCATTCTCTTCTATTCTCTTAACAATGTTGCTTGATAGGTGTATAAGACTGATAAACCACCATGCAATCAAAAAAGCCAAGAAACAGAGATACAGCTAAAAAGTGATGACTCGAGCCTTGAAGGTAATTCTTACTTACAACTAGGTCCTGCGAGCCCAACAGAACCACCATACAATTTCACGGTGAGATTATTTTAAAAACACATTATATTACCCATCACACTTTTGTAATCACTTCAAATCTTGAGAATGATAAAATTTGCTGTAGGGATATTTCTATTAGTGGCTCTATTATAATGTGATAGAATAGCATGGTCCCACCGGATTTACATAACCCTGCATTTGCTGCCAAAATTATAGAATTTCACAGTTAAAAATGATAATTCTACACAAACCCCATTAATAAATTTTTAAATATTTTGAAATTTTCCTAAACCATAATAAAAATAAAAATACTGAAAATGAGAACAGCATAGTATCCTTAAATTGTTTTTTCAAATGAAGTCAAGGAATCTAGCTGAAGAAAAGTGCAAAGTGGAAAAGATCCATCAAGTAATATAAATAGGTCAATATGAGTGCTTCATTATGAACATTCTCCTGGAGCAACTGTCCCTATCATTCAATTCTAAGTCTTAATAAAGCAGAAAGGGAAGTGAGAAGTCATATGACTTGATTCTACAAGAACCAGTTAGTAAATCTGAATAATTCTGGCATAGATATGATAATCAAATCCAGATCTATTAATGGTACTGCCATGACAAGAATATAAATATAAAAATAAAAGGACAAGAATAAAGCCCTGAGGGGCCGCACATTTTACAGTAACTGTTTCTGATGAGCTGCTACCCAATATAGTAGACTGTATCTGCTGACAAAGATAATTACATTTCAAACCAATTTAATGCTGTCTCAGAAATTCCAACTCACGTTTCTGGAAGATCTAACAATATCTCATTGTCTTCTGTGTCAAAGGTGAGTGATAGACATAACTTTGAGAGTAGGCATTCATTATTTCCAGCAACTTTCACCAATTTCTGAAGATAAACAAAGAGTCCCCGAAACATAACAGGCACTCCAAACTCCATGTTACGATTTTATCAGATATTAATCACAGATAATTGTGTCTGCAGGCAAAAAAAAAAAAAAAAATACAGTTTGATTATTTTTTTCTTTCTAAAAGAGACAGAACTTGGAAATCTATAAAGACAAGCCATATGGCTGATAAATCCTAAAAGCTAAATAAATAAATATGTGCAAATTTTGATTTCATAGTCCAGCTTGATTCTAAAATTCAGTTCTGGATGATTTTAGTAGACTAAACAAGCAAAATGCATATTAAAAGTATAGATTAATATTTAGAGTATTCCTTTATTAAAATTCTAGCATAACTTTTAAGTGTAACTAAGACCAAATAAATCCTTAAAGCAGAAAAAAGGCAAATGGTTTTCAAAATTTCAGGAATATTTGTGTATTTTTCTCATAAGAATTATCTTGAATTAACATTTTTTTAAAAAAGAGATGAGATTTTATAAATACAGTAAATCTAAATCTAGATGCATAAATTCACGTATGCAAGTAAAATTTGCTTTGATTTCTTTCAATTAATAACTGATAACCCTAATGACAGTGTGTCTTTTACTGTGGTAATTATTTTTACTTTAAATAATCATATTTTTATCACATCACATGTGTTCGAAAAGAAAGTGAGAAAAATGTAATTGTCAACATCGTGTACTGTATGTCTGTAGAAGTGGGAGGGAGGACCTTAAAAGAGACCAATGGTAACATGTCTTTCACTGTAATCGCTTTTATAAGCATCTACCATCTTTTTATTGTAGCTGATGTAGCGTTTCACTGCTGGACCAGTGACTGCCTCCACTGACTCCAGGTCAGAATGCAGGGCCCATCTGTAGTTCAATGTCTCATAGGTCCTTCTTAGTCACTCCCATAACTTTATCCTTAGATTTGAGTATTGTAAGAGAATTCCAAAGGGGCAAGGAAGCATGTGACACTGGCTCAGAGCCTTGTCACATCCTCTTTCCCCTTCCCTGTGACCTTGCCCCACTCCTGAAATAAGTTCCTAACTTCCCGGCCACACTCCCATCTAAAGATTCTACTATTCCCACTCTCATCCTCAGAAAAAGTCCTCGACTTGCACACCAATGTGTTTGATTAAAGGTAAATTTTCATTTCTCCAGAGAAATTATGTAAGTGTGTGCTAAGGTTTGTGGCTAGACGTCCTCCCAAAGCCTCACGTGATCATGGGGGACGGGCTTTTGGAGGCTTCTGATTCTAGAGTCAGTGATTGGTTCATTGCCAAAGGCTGGGACTGCAGGTTTGAGTGCTGCACCCACCCTGGGAGCTGGCCTGCATACAATATAAGGGAAGGAAAGAGGCTTGCTCCTCTGTTTCGCCCTTTCACCACCTTTGCTCTTACTGCTTTTGGTATCTTCTACCCCTATCAGTTGCTGCCCCTAAGCCACCACCCTGCCTGGGAGCCACCTGAGTATGGACTGAAACCTCCACTAACTGTGAGCTAAATATATCTTTCCTCTCTTAATTTGGGGTGTCAGGTATTTTGTCCCAACAACAAGTGAAAAGTAACTAGGACAAAGTGCTTTTACTACCACATATGATAAGTAAGTATTGATGTTATCAAAACTTCTAACCCAGCTGTACTATTTTGCATTCTCCCCAGCAAGGTACAAAAGTATGGTTGTTCCACATCAGGGCCGCTCTTGATATTGGCAGTGTGTTTTTGTTTTAGACATTCTACTAGGTCAATAGTAGCGTATTATTGAAGTTTTAATCTGAATGAACAGTAGTGTTAAATTTTTTGCGCTCCTATTTTCCATAACTTTATCCTCATCTTTTTTTTTTTCTGTCTACTCATCTTTTTCTCTGTCTTTTAAGTGACATTTTTGTTTTTTTGTTGTTCCATTTGGGGAATCCTTTCTGTTTGTCAGATACATGACTTACAAATATTTTCTTCCAATCTGTAGCTTGTGCTTCATTTCCCTTGAAAATGTCTTTGGCAAAGCAAGCATATTTAATTTAGATGAAGTTCAAACTTTAAAATTATATTTCCTTTGTGGATCGTGCTTTTAGTGCCTTTTCTAAAATCTCATATCGTAGTCCCATATGAAAAGACTGACTCTTATATTTCTCTTAAAAGTTGTATAGCCTTAGTCTCAATATAGACATATGAAACTTTTTAAAAATATTTTGTGTTTAGGTCTAGGTTTCTGTGTTAGAAAATGGGCAGTCCATTGTCCTAATAGTATTTATTCAAAAAAATCAAACTTTATCCACTTACTTGCTTTTAAATATTTTGCTGTCAAATAAACCATATTTGTGTAGTTCTGTTCCTCACTCTCCAATTCTATTAATCCATGTGTCAATCTCTTTGTCAATTTCACATAGACCTTATCTCCATATCTATTAATCAGCTCGGGATGATGTTTCCTTACAGTATTTTCCATGGTACAGTTGGCATCAGAGCCCTTAAAGATCTGATTTGATGAGAAATAGCTAGAGAGCCGATTAGCATGGGAGAATATCAAGACTGAGTGAGACACTACATGTAGGAGAAGTGGCCGAGTTCTAAAGACCAATGCTGCTCTATTGAAAAGGGATATCAGTGGCCTGGCAGGATGGCTCAGTGGTCTAAAGTGCCTGCTTAGGAAAGCTTAGGTGGCGGCAGAGACTGTGGTTTGATCCCCGGCACCACATGCTGCACCAGCCCTGCCCTCAGGGCAGGCTGAGCCGGCCATAAAAATAAATAAACAAACAAACTAAAGTTCTAAAACAAGAAAAATAAATAAAATAAATAAAAATATTAAAAAAAAAGAAAAGGGATATCAGTCATTATTTATGTAGTTCTTCAAAGTTTTGATCTACTTATGCACAGCTTAATTTTTGGACAACACTTCAGGATACCCAATGTAGATACCTGTAGCATTTTTGATACACACTTCTTTTTTAAACTAGTTGTTAAAACTGGTACTGCCTCACTTTCTGTGAACCCTGGCTTCAAGATCCTCAACTCCACAAGATCACCAGACTCTATTTTGGTCACACTTCCTCAGGAACCTGTTTTCCTGACCTTTCACTTGTTACTGAAACAAAATACCTGACACCCAAAGTTGAAAGGGACAAGGTTTATCTCAGATAGCAGTATACAGAGGTTTCAGGCTGTAATTGGCTGGCTCTAATGCAGGGTGGCACAGAGCAAAGGGGCAGCCATTCCTGGAGGTGGAAAACAGCAAAATCAAGAGCAAAAGGGGAGAGAAATCTCTTTCTGCTCCCTTTATGTTCTGTCTCTGCTAGGATCAGGGCATTGCCAATCTAATCAGCGGACTCATCCAGCAATCACCCACCCTTAATCTGAGCACCCTGAATCTCAACATTGCACCATAATCAGTCACACACTCTATATTCAGCCTCCTCCGAAGAAAAAAACTCCATGACCACGAGGTGCCTTGGGAGAACATTCACAAGCAAACCACAGCACCACGGAACACAGAAACGCCAAGTGCTCTTAAGGCTCACTGTATTTGTCTCTGGTTCTTCAAGATAACAGTGTTTTACTGTCCTTGTCCAGTGTCTGAAAACAGTTGCTTTATATACTTACTATTTGGTAATAATTATTTTCATATTAGGATTAAGTCTAATATTTGTTATTCCATTATAGTTGAAGATGGAAGTCCATTCTTTTATTTTTCATTTTGAATAATGTTGACTTAGGGATGCCTTTATATTCATGTGAGTGATAAAAGTATTTCAAATGCATACACCTGATTGTATGAACATAAATTTTCACTGTATTGTTGCTAAGTGGTGGGAAGGGTTGGTCAACTTTCTAAGAAACATTTTAGTAAGTGTTTGTACCACTGGTACTTTTACCATACTTGGAGACTGTGTACTTTCTTAACATTCTTGTGTGTGTGTTTGCTGGCTTTGCTATATATTGATTTTTACTATTTTTCCAGCCTGTGAGATATGACTTTAATTATAATTTCCTTAGTGACTAATAATGTTGAGGACTTTTCATGTGCTTGTTTTCTATGTGTATATTTTCTCTGGTGATATCTGTTTAGAGCATTTGGACATATTTTGTATTTTTGTGCAAACATGATTGTTTTCTCATTGGATTTTTGAAATGTATTTATTCTGAGTGTAAATCTTGTATCAGATGCAAGTCCCTGCGAATGTTGTCAGCCAGTCCTTAGATGATATTTCCACTGACTGAACATTGTCTTTTAGAAATTTGTGTATTTAATTTTTATGAAGTTCAGTTTAACAATCTTATAATTGTGTGAGATTTTGTGAGATGTTATGTAGTCTCATCTGAGAAATCTTTACATAAGGCAAAAACCACAGAGATTCTTTCCCCTATTTTATTTTTGAAACTTTCTATTTCTATGTGTTATGCATAGGTATATAATCCACTTTGAGCTACTTGTTGGAGCGTATCGAGGATTTTGTTTCATTTGTTTGCATATAAATATTCAAATGTTTCAGCATTCTTTGTTGAAGATGCAATTTTTTCTCCATTGAGCTACATGTTCAACATAGTTTTACATCTTAGCCAAAAACCAGCTCACTGCACTTCTGTGTGTCTATTTCTGGTTTCTCTATTTTGCTTTAATGGTCTGACTACTATTTCCTCAATCTTGATGTGGATGCATTATTTTAGCTTCGTAGTAAGCTTAAAATAAGGAAGAATACTTTATACACTTGTTGTTGTTGTTGTTGTTGTTGTTGTTGTTGTTGTTGTTCTTCTTCTTCTTCTTCTACTTCTTCTTCTTCTTCTTCTTCTTCTTCTTCTTCTTCTTCTTTCTTCTTTCTTCTTCCTCCAGTATCTTGTCCTATCCAAATAAATTCTAAAATGAACTTTAAAATGTCTTGAAAGTTTTGAAAGGGCTGTGATTCTGTACATTCTTTCGGAGATAAATGATATCTATGCCACAGTGAGGTTTTCAAGCCATAAACTCATCATTTTCTGTTTATTTGTGTCTTCTCTGATTTTTTCAACCTATATTTCACAGCTCTTAGCATATAGGTTGCCACATAGTCTCTTGGACATACATGAGCATATAATTTTGGTGCAGTTATAAATAGTACATCTTATACTTCCATTTCCAGTTGTTTCACTTGAATATAGCAATGCAGTTAACCTTGTACTTCACATGTGATCAAATCAGCTTAAAGGGTAATTTCTGTCACATAGTTTCAGCAGCTACAGCCAGGGCCTCATAGTGCCATAGTTTTGGGGTAGAGAAGAGACAGGGCATCATGATGGGGGGGGGCAGCAAAGTTTCTCTCCTGATGGTAAACAGGAAGCAGAGGAGACAGGAAACAAGAGAGATGAGACACAGGATAAGTTGTGATCTCAAAGCGAATGCCCTCAGGATGCCACTTCCTCTGTGAAGATCCTCTTCCTATGCTTCCCGCCACCCTTAAAAAGGTCATCAAGCAGTGTATCTGTCTGAATTAGGAACCTTTCTCATTGCTGGAACATAATACCTGATGTCTTAGTTACTTTTGTATCATTGCTGGGACAAATACCCGACACTCAAAATGAAGGAAAGAAAGGTTTATTAGCTCACAAATACTGGAGGTTTCAGTCCGTACTCGGCTGGATCCAAGGCTGAGGGGCACATGAATGAGAGCAGCAGTTCATGGCGGTGGAATAGCAACAATGGCAACAGAGTCAGCCAACCAAGCAGCACAGCAGAGGGAAACAGCTGCCATCTGTCTCTCTTTATATTACATTCAGGCTCTCTGCCTCAGCCTATCCACCTTAGGCTACACCCATTATCCCAGCAATACTTAAAACACATAATCCCAGGGATCATGGATCAAGTCTCAAACTCTAGATCAGCACTAAAACACATAATCCCAGTGACTCATGAGTCAAGTCTCAATCTATAGAAGTCTCCGCCTCATGACTACATGAGGCTTTGGGGGGACAACTAGACATAAACCTGACACCCTCAATGTAAAAGAAAGACTTGTGTGGCCTGTTATTTTAGTTTAGGCCAGAATTAGCATGATCCCAAGAAGAAATGATGTGATTTGGAGGGGACCAAGGAGGGCACCTCATGGCTGCCTGGAGGCAGGGAGAAGGAAGGAGCCTGGAACAAGAATAGAGCCTTCTGGTCAGACCCAACTTCCTGCCTCACACTCAACTCTGAACCCAACCTTAGATTATACAAATGCATGCGGCTTCTGCAGGACCTAATCTCCTTTTGGAATTACTACCTCTAAACACATGAGACTCTAGGGGATATTTTAGAACCAACACATAGCATTGCGAGTACATGCATCCACTGGAATTCCAGTTCTCATGATTCAACTACCTTCCAGAACATTCTGCTCTGAATACTACATTAGACCTGAAACTCCCCAAACAGTGCTCTTGAGGAACATTTTGTAGTTACATCATGCCTCCCGATGTATTATTTTGTTATAGTGGTGCAGATCAACTAAACACATTTCTCAAGGTCTTCTAGACAACATCAGATTTTACAGCTTCCTAATGTTCTTTGGTTGGCCTGCTGCAATAACCAGCTACCCTAATGATAAGAGATTTTAAACCCTAAATTTGGAAATGGTGATTCGTACTTCTTATCCCAGCTGTACAGGACCCAAGGCAGCAGGATCTTATCCCAAAAGTTTAAAAAGTAAAAGAATAAAATAAAGTAACATGTTCTTCAGAAACCTCTCTTACCTTACGTTGTAATAAATGACTTAAAGGCATTTCTAGGATAATGGTGCTTGAAAAAAAAAAAAAAAAAAAAAAAAAAAAAAAAAAAAAAAAAAAAAAAAAGATACACTACGGGTTCTGAGTACAAACCCTGATGTCTCCAGTGATGGTTTCTATAGAAGACAGAGCAAAGAATGAACAAAGGCATTCGGAGATGTTCAATGAGAAACTTCTCCATGTCATCTCCAATGATATCTGGAGCAGGATAATAACCAGGACTGTAGGGCACTTAGCATCCCTGGCCTTCACTCACTAAATACCAAGGCAGCCACAGAATTGTAACTGCTGAACATTGTGGAATGTCCTTAAGGACATTTGCAGTAGCAAATTCAACCTGACTGATGACCCTAACGTGACTATAGCCACTGGCCTTGCACTAATTAAGCCTGAAAATATAGATCCAGAGATAAATATTCTCAAGCTCTGAAAACTGAGATTCTCCTAGTGCTTGATGAGGGGGATATATATATATATATATATATATATATATATATATATATATATATCTCAACATGCAAGATTCAAGGTAGTATGTTTTCAAGGTCCATAGAACATTCAGTCACTGAGAAGAAATCAAGATGATGCAAATGTCACTGAGTTTCTCTCCATAGGTTTTTGTAAACAAGAACAGCAATGGTTACACAAAACTTTAGCCCTGAAATAGAGAGAAAGGTGCCAACAGCTAGGTTCTTTCCCAGGGGGCACACTACAAATGCCTAGGTTATACTACTTCCTCATGATGCATTGATTAAGATTATAAACATTTGGTTTCCACATGATTGGACATTACCATTCAGAGTTCAGGACCGTTGTGTTCTTGTGAAAAGCAAGTTGGGATTTATAGCAATAGTGCTAGCTGGGTGTGGTAGCGCTAGCCTGCAATGCTAGCTACTCAGGAGCCTGAGATAGAGATCATAAACTCATGCTAGGCTGGGCCATGCAGATTGTATCTCAAAATCCTAATTTTATTAATTTTGGGCTAGAGAAGTAATTTAGCAGAGAAGTGCTTGTCTGCTGTGTTAAGGGCCCTAGTCCAAAGTGCACCCCCTCATCAAAACTATTGAAAATAAAACAGCAAAATAACCAACAAATGACAAAGTGACAAGAGACAAATGAAATAAAATTGATACATCGTTATCCTGTACAGCATGCCTCCATGCCTTGCTAAGAAAACGGGGGGAAAATGTGTTTATTGTTTACCTGCACTTTATTTCAGCCTACCCTACCCTGCCCAGCCCCTGTACCCACCCTGCACCATCCTTGCACTGCTCAACTTCCCATGCCTCCCTCTGCCTTCTGACAGGAGGTTGTCTTGACCATACCGGAAAAGGATGAGCTGGAGCGGGCCAGCGACGTGCACAGGCTGGAAGTGGAGGGAGAGGAAGGCAATACAGAGAAGAGTCTCGGGCGGTAACGAAGCAGAGGAGAGGACAAAGGCACCAAGAAGCGCCTTCGGTGACTGAGTCTAGGAGTGTGAAGAGGGACCTAGCAAACGGGTTTGAGTTGGTGAAAGGCTGGGGAAACTCGATGGGGAGGGGAGAAGTGTGAAGGATACTTGATGTCTTTTTTTTAAAACTTGGTCTGCTTCAAATACTCAGAAAGCTACATGTTGAAAGTTTGAATTTCGTCTTTCATCCCTTCTTGTCACTCATACTCCGTTCCCCTAGATGTGATTCCTTGTAGAACTTTTAAATTGAATTTGATTTAATGATTAAACCTAGGACCTATTAATTAGGTGTAATTTACATTGATACAATTTTTACTTTAAAATAAATGCGACCATATCAGTTTAAAAATGTTTAATGTTAATTCGCTGAGAGAAGGAAACATTCCTTTATAGGAGAAGTTCCTGAAAAAATGAGAACATGAGTGAGTTTCTGTGGCCTGGCCTCCTCTCTTTGCCTCTCTGACTTAGCTTCAGCATTCATGGGTAATCACCAAGTGAAACTCATGCAGGGCAGAGTGCTGACACCAGTCAGGGTCCACCACAGCATTGCCAGGACCACACCTCCATTGCAGCCAGAGCCCCACAGCACCACACATTTCCTAGTGCCATTCTGATGGGGCCCCCACTCCCACAGGAGAAACTTGCTCCTCCACCTCGACCCGTGCCACGGGAAGCATCGGTCTTCACCTATGGGTCTGAAGAGGATAGTAATTACATTTGAACTTTGAACTGTGTCCAGTGCTCTCTTTGTCAGTGAAGCTCATTCTATATAGTAGTTCCAAGGTTTGTTACCAATAATCATCCACAGCCTGAAGATAATAACTGGAAAATAACATAAATTTTAAAATTCATGTTTTAAAGGTTGGAGCACCAAGGTTGATTTGGGACTGGCCAGAGAGGGACTCCACAGCAGAGCACTAGGTAGAAAGAAGCCAGATCCAAAAAGGGCCCAGCTGGATGAGTACAAACTTGGTTGATCCAGGCCTGGTAAGCTGAAGCACACTGCTAAGCCCGGATCTACAAGAGTATTCCCTGTTTCAAGGGACAGACATGGCTACAGGCAACTGGGATGAACTAGTTGACCTGAAAGTCTCCAAGTACATCAAGGGGAGGTAACCTGAAGGAATTTAGGGGAACTAATTTAAATATAAATTCCCAATTTAATATCTGCTTAGCCATACAGTCATAATCATTGCTCTTATGCTTTAAAATACAAACCCATTAGATACAAAAGTTTATTGATTTTAAATCTCACTATCCATTATTAGTGTTGCTAATTGTTGTACTGTAAATAGAAAATTAACTGTCTTAACCATGTGATCTCTCTTGGGAAATAATGCCACTAGCTGCTTAGGTAATAACTGAACTAAAGCTCTACACCAAAGATCAGAGGACAGTGTTACAGAAAATGGCAAAGAGCTCTTAGTACTTCTGGGATTATGGTATCAGTGCTACACCCAATGTGGGTCTCATAACATTACTGCAACATAAGTAAGACAGAGAGACAGGTGCTCACTCTTTTGCCACTGTTGCTTTTCTGCCACCTTGAACTGGATGCTCGCTACCATGTGCCAGTCTGTCATGGAGCCAGCCAAGTATGGACTGAAACCTCAAGTAACTGTGAGCTAAATAAACCTTTTCTTCCTTCAAAAAAAAAAAATGGCAAAGAGAAGGAGCAAAGTGCATTCTCAGAATCTGAGCCCATCCAGAACAAATGCAAGAGACACGAACATAGAAGAAATTGGAAGCCGCACACCTTCAGTCTTTCAAATAATAGCATGCAAATTACAGAAACAACTCAGAAAAGTAAGGAAATCAGATCAGAAATAATCTCTGGAGTTAAAAAAAAAAAAAAGAAAAGAAAAGAAATGATAACAATAATGAAAGAATTAGTATTTCTAAAGACAAAACTGAGAAAAAATAGAGGAGAATAGAAAAATGATGGAAACCTAGAGTGAGCAATACGGAAAAGAACGGGAATGCATGAAGCAGATTCAAAGACATATTCACGAGATTAAAAACTCAATTAAAAGTTGGCAAGGGCATCTGAGTAAAAGTGAATATAGACTTCCAGACCTTGAAGATACTCTTACAGCTGGTGAAAAGATAAGGAAAGATCACTAAAAACAACTAGGATGCAGAAAAAAAATAATTGAACATCTGCAAGATAATGCAAAAATGAAAAACGTAGCACAAATAGGCATCAATGAAAAAGGAGTCAACACAATTGATATATAAAGAATATGAACAAAGGTAATAATGGTAGAAAACTTCCCAAATATGAGAAAACAATCTGGCATTCAAATAACTGAGGCATATAGAACTCCAAATAAGATCAACCCAATCAAAACCACACTCAGTTATATAATTATAAAGATCCAAGAAATTCAGCACAACAGTATACTAAAAGCTGCTAGACAAAAGAAACAGATCACACTTAATAGAAAACAGAATAGAATAATGGTAGATTTCGCTTCTCAAGCTATCAAGTCAAGAAGAGCAGAGGGTAAAGTACTTCAAAGTCCTGCAAGAAAACAAATCCCAACCCAGCATGATATATCCTGCAAAAATCTCTTTCAAGTTTAGTGGAAGAGAGAAATATGTTGATAACAAAGAACAACTAAAGACATTCATGGGCCAGTGAGATAGCTCAATAGAATAAGCACTTACCTGGCAAGTACAAGGTCCTGAGTTTAATCCCTGGTATCACAAAAAAAATTCATAACAAACAAGCCAACCCTACACAGACTACTAAAAGATAGTCCTTCATTTATATCTCCTTTCTTTATAGGGTAACAATATCATTAAGCTTCTGTTTTGGATGGTTAACAACTTACTTTTGTAGACCAAAAAATTAGAGAAAAATAAGGATAGCAAATATTTTAGCCCTAGCCCTTCAAGGTCAGTGAGGACTCAGGTCATAAGAGAACTGACTTTATGTAATTGTAAGTACTGTAACTCAGTGGTGTCCTCAATTTTCACTTCAAGAGGATTATGGGGCCACAGATGAAAGTATATAATTGTACACAATGGATAGTGTGCCTAAGGAGAGTAACCCAGAGAGAAATCATTCTCTAAGGCTTTCACAGAAAGAACATTGTTCAAATATATCAATCATTGTGAATCAGCTTTTCTTGTTTTGAAGATCTGTAACTTATGTATTGCTATGTTACCCTGTTTCTGTCTCTGTTTTTGTTTTTCTTGCTCTTGTTTTTACTCTTCACAATAAAAGAAAAAAAATCATACGTTTTAAATTTCATACTGCATCATTTTGATCAGTGAGGTCCCAACCACCCAACTCCATCCTCCCGAGAATGTGTGGCATCCGTGTGACCACTGTACCTGCACCATATGCTCTTCATCACTTGGTAACCACCGCAATTATCAAATACAGTGGCATCCGGCATCACATTACTTCTGTTCAAATAACTCTTTACTTAATTCTCACTTTAAAAAACTAGTGATGCTGGTAATTCAGATACACCGAAGAGAAGCCACATAGGCTGCCTTTAACTAAAAACGTGAAACAAAGTACAGTAACAGTTTTTAAGAAATTTCATGTTTGTCACTTTTAGTATAATGCATTGCCATAATTGTTCTGCTTTGTTACTATTGTTAAACTCTTACCATACATATGTATGGAGAATAAAAACAGTATTTATAGGGGGGCTGTGGAGATAGCTCAGGGGTACAAGTGCCTGTCTGGAAAGTGTAAGGTCTTGAGTTTGATTCCCGGTTAAAAAAAAAAAAAAAAAGGAGTAACCCCTTAGAGCCAGGCGCAGTGCAGCACGCCTATAATCCTAGCACTTGGGAGGCTGAGGCAGGAGGATCAGTGTGAGTTCGAGACCAGCCTGGGCTAAAAAAGTGAGCTCAAGGTCAGCCTGAGCTGCACAATGAAACCCTGTCTCAAAGAAGACCAAAAAAAAAACAGTATTTATAGGATTTGCTCCTACCCTAGGTATTAAACTTCCACCAGGGTTTTGGAATGCAATTCCTAGAGACAAATAGAAGCCACAGTATTGGAAATGCATTGGGAGAACATCGATGCTAAGAAGTTCTTAATATCAAACTGATTACATGTTATATTTTTAAATTCAACTGTGCCTTAGGATATAATCTTAAAAATAAGTGTTAATATGCTGAGCAACAAGTTGTCACCATCTAGGACCTTAAATGTAAACTTTAAAACAATAATGCTGATTGAATAAATTGATAATATTGCAATATGTTCTGAATACAAAATTTTTCAGTGTAACAAAACTACCCCTGAAGGAAGGTCAAGGCTATTCTCTTGATCCACAGAAGCGCTGAGCTATTTAATTATCTAATAGTTTCTTGACATACAGTTCCTTTTTATTTTTTTATTTTTAAAGATTATATAAATTAGAATTGAAATAGAAAAAATTACAAGTGATATAGATTTTCACTTAACAAATATAATATAAATTTCACAGTATTTGTTGTAATATATAGTGTTATCTTCCATCCAAGTATTCATACTATCAGATATATGCTTGGAAGATTGAAAGAAGAAAGAAAAAAACAAAGAAATGTGTAAGACATTAAAAAAAATAGAGACAATGGAGAAAAGGAAGATGAAACAAATTAAAGCATTAATTGCTTCTTTCAGTAAATCAGCAGAAATGCACAGTACAGTTTTCAAAATCCTGGAAACAACCCAGATGCCCATCGACTGAAGAATAAATAAAGGATATGCGGTTATTTTTACGCAAGGGAGTATTATTCAGCAGTAAAACAGGATATATTTAAGTCTTTTGTTGATAAATGGATGCAACTAGAGAACATACTTTTAAGTGCAATAAATCAGACCCCATGTGCAAACACTGTATTGTTTCCTTAGTGTGAGAATACGAGAGAGAAAAATGGAATCTGACAGGTACAAAAGAACTGGGAAAAGGGAGCAAACTTATTCAAAAGGAAAGAATTCCCGAACTAAGGAAAAGGATAGGAAAGGGGGTGGGAGGAAGAGATGTACCTGTGTACATAAGCAGGGTGCTTGAAATACAATTCTGTGACAATGTGCTGCAGCCATAGGAAGAAGATAACACAAACGAGACTGTCTAATGCCAGTGGAAACATTTCGAGTATATATTTGCTTTTCTAAGTTGAGTTTATAGCTTCATAATTTGAAAAATAATGTTCATATCCAAAACATTGTGGAAAACTTTGCTAACATTAGAGCAGGGTTTTGTATTCATTTCAGGCCAGATTTGCACACTTCTGGAGTCATGCGTCTTTCCTAAGGAGAAAATTGTCTAAGATATATGGTCTATTTCTCACTATGTCACTATTGCTATTATACTTTTTTTTTTAATGCTTGGAAGTTTAGCCCAATTTACTATCCCACATAGATAGAGCTAATATTTTCTCTTTTAATCTCTCAATGTCTCTCTCTCTCTCTCTCTCTCTCTCTATATATATATATATATATATATATATATATATATATATAATTTTAGTATATTGAGAAAGTATTTTATGTCCCATAAAATATGAAATGTCTAAGTTATAAGGATCAGAACCAACAGAAAGAATTCTTAAGGAAGTAATCTCACTTAAATTCATTTTAAAAAACCTACACTATGTTCCTAGACATCTTTGCAAAGTATCTTATCCTTTTGCTTTCATATATATCTAATACTAATTTCTAAGTAACATTGTTTTTTTTCCACATGAATGCTACGACCCATGACTCTCAGGCTGTTCAAATGTCCTAAAATTCATGTCCTCAACGCTTAGAAGAACCAAGATTTGACTCTATTTCTCCTAGCTTTTTCCTCTCAAGTTCTTACCTCAGGACTCAGTGAATTAGTAATCATCTATGTGGCATTAAAAACAGTGGAAATTTGTCTTAATCAAGAGATTCTGGGGCCAGCAAGATGGCTTAACACTCTAAAGCACCTGCTTAGAGGAAAGCTTAGGCAACTGTAGGGACCATCATCAATCCCTGGCACCACATGATGTGCCAGTCCCAGCCCCAGGGCAGGCTGAGCTGACCATAATACAAAGGGGGGGGGGGTTCAACTGAATTTCTTGATTAAGTAAGTCTTTTTTTTTTTTTTTTTTGCTTTATCCCCTACAATTATAAGAGATGCTCAAGAGGATGACACATCAACTTCTAGGTATTTACTAGCACAGCAAACTCCCGAAGTATGTTTACATTTTTTGGAGGACTCTCTACCATTCTTCTTCACAGAAAATCTGTATCGATGTCTTACCTTTCTCTCATCACTGAGATGAAATACCTGACATCCAAAGTTGAGGAAAGATTTATTTAGTTCATAGTGTGCAGAGATTTTAATCCATAATTGGCTGGCTCCGAGGCATTTCAGAGAAGAACCACTTCATGATAGACAGAAGGTAACAAAGCAAAACAGTGGTGACCACAGCTCTTTCCATTCATTATGTTTTATCCAGGCTACTTAGGTTAGGCAGCACTCACTCCTTAATTCTAATGCCCTAGATCCTAGCATTGCACCACAAATCATTTCTTGCACCATACACTCTAGATCCAGCCACCTCTGAACAAACCTGTCTATGACTGTAGGAGGCTTTTGGAAGACATCCAAACACAAGCCATAAGCACAGGTAAGATGTTAATGTAATACACAATCTATTTATCCTTGGAGATACTTACTTATAGTATGTTGTTGAGCTACTCAAAACATCACTAGTCTAGTTAGCATGTTCAGAAGTGGGCTCATTTAAAAAGCTACCTCAGTAACACATTCTGATCATTACCTCTGCTTGCTCCTAAAATTCATTCTTTGGTTTGAGAGAGCACAAACTCATGCCAGCTGCTTTTCCACTCTGGAGTTTCAGTTTTTCCCATGTCATTTGGAAGTTCCTTATATAATTTGGAGGTCACGCACTGGAGATCGGTTTTTACACTTTATCATTTGGAGTTTTCCACCGAAATCATTGGAAGGAAGACAAAACTCCCCACCCTCCAGCCCTGCCGAGGCTCCAAGGAGTGACTTCCTGTTCCACACAGCCGGCCAGCCCGACCTCCACCTTCTCTGGACCCATCCCTCCCAAGTAGGTCAACGAGAGGTAATCAGACAGAACTTTAGTGAACTAAATTTCATACAAACTCCCAATTTAATTTCTGCAGAGCTGCACAGACATAAAGTTTGCTGTTACTGTGTAAAATACAAATTCACCAGTTACAAAAGTTTGACAACTGCTAAATGTCACTAGCCACTATTAGTAGTCCCAACCGTAGTTCTGAAGTAAAACTGCCTTAACCATATAATCTCTTTTGGGTAAGAATTACGCTAAAGGTATAATTGCACCAAGCTCTGCACCAAAGGTCACAGGGCCGTGCTCTACACAATGACAAAGAGAAGGGGCAAAATGCAATCTCAGGCCCTGAGCCTACCCCATAAAAATGCAGGAGACACTAACATAGAAGAAAATGGGAATCACACAGCTGAAATCTCTGAATTAATAGCATCTGAAGTAAAGAAAAAACTGCAGACAGATATAGAGGAAATCAGATCAGAAATAATTTCTGAAGCAAAAAAAAGAAACCTATGAATTAACAATATCTGAAGTAAAGAAACATCTGCAGATAGGTACAGAGGAAATCAGATCAGAGAAAATCTCTGAAGCAAAAAGAAAAGAGAAATAAATCTCAAATTAATAGCATCTGAAGTAAAGAAACAACTGCAAATAGGTATAGAGGAAATCAAATCAGAAATAATCTCTGAAGTAGAAGACCTCTGAATTAATAGCATATGAAGTAAAGACACAACTGCAGAATGGTAGAGAGGAAGTATGATCAGAAATAATTTCTGAAGTAAAAAAAAAAGAGAGAAGATAACCATAATGAAAGAACAAATAACTGATTCTGAAGAAGACACTGATAAAAAAGTTGGAGAAGACTAGGAAAGCTTTAGATCCCTCAAATGAGAAATATAGGAAAGAAACAGATCACATGAAGCAGACTCAAAGAGATACATAGGAACTTAAAACCTCAGTGACAAGCCGGCAAAACCGTCTGGATGAAAGTGAAGATAGATTTTCAGATCTTGAGGACACTGTAGCAGCTAGTGAAAAGGTAAGAAAGGATCTCATAAAACCAGCTAGGAAAAAATTATTCAACAGCTATAAGATGATCCAAAGATGAACAACATGAGATTAATAGGTGTTGACAAGAAAGAAGGCTTTAATATAAATAATATAAAAATAGTGACTAGGGAGATGATAGCTCTGTGGCACAAGTGCCTGCCAGGGAAGTACAAGTTTGAGAATTTGAAGCCTGGTTCCACAAAAAAATAAAATATGAAGAATGTGGGCAGACATATTAACAGAAAACTTCACAAATTTGGGAAAACAATTTGGCAGTCCAGTGACCAAGGCATATAGAGCTGAAAACAACATCAGCCCAATTAAAAACATACCCAGAGACATGATAGTCAAGATCCCAGAAATCCAGCATGAGAATAACATAATAAAGCCACCAGAGAAAAGAAATAGATCACATTTAAAGGAAAACCCATTAGAATATTGGCAGATAACATTTCACAAACCATAAAGTCAAGAAAGGAATGGAGCAAAGTACTTCAAGTTTTGCAAGAAAACAAATTCCAACCCAGACTAGTCTACCTCACAAAACTCTCTTTCAAGTTTGATGCACTAGTAAAATACTTCCATGGTAAAGAACAGCTAAAGAATTTTATGATGACAAAGCCAATCTTACGCAGACTACTAAAAGATATTCTAGAGAGGGATCAAAATGACCAAAACTCCACAAATAAGAATGGAAAGAACCCGCCCAACAGTGCAAACAATTAAACACAGAGGATAAAGGGTAACCAACAGCAGGTAAATAACATGGCAAGCATAAATCAATATACCTGAATTATAACCATCAGTGTAAAGGGTCTTAACTCGCCAATTAAAAGAAATAGACTAGAAGAGTGGATTAGGAAGGAAAGACCAACAATATGCTGTATATAAAAAACATAACTAACTCATAAAAAAAATTCATAGGATGAAGATCAAAGGATGGAAACAATACCCTATGCCCCAGCACTATATGCCCCAGAAAAAATCAGGCATAGCAATCCTGTTTGCAGATAGTCTGAACTTCAAACCAAGAATGATCAAAAGAAATAAAGAAGCCCACTATATACTGGTTAGGGGAAAAAATCAAGAGGAAGAGATAATACTCATAAATATATATATGCACCAAACACAGCAGCACTCAGCTATATAAGACAAATCTTAATGGGTATGAAAACTCTAATATCCAAAGCAACAATACTGTCAGGAGACCTTAACACCCACTTATCTCAGAAAGATAGGTCAAGCAGACAAAAAGTTAGCTAAGAAATAACAGAACTGAACCAGTACTTGGAACAAATGGACTTGGTGGACATATAGAGTATTCCATCCAGTCACTTCCTAATACATACTTTTTTCAGCTGCTTATGGGACATTATCTAAAATAGAACACATACTAGTCCATAGGTCGTGCTTACGTATATATAACAAAACAGAAAATATCCCATGCATATTATCTGACCACAGTACAATAAAACTGGAAATAAATGACAAAAGAAACCTCAAGAACCCCATAAACACATGAAAATTAAACAACACACCCTCCTCACCAAACAACGGGTTATAGATGAATTTAAATAAGAAATTAAACAATACCTATAATTTAATGAAAATCAAAAATAAAAATTATCAGAATTTATGGGATTCAATGAAAGTAGTTCTTAGAGGGAGATTTATAGCTCTGAACTCACACATTAAGAAAACCTAATGGGAACACACAAATACTATAATGCTACACCTAAATCGTCTAGAAAAGTAAGAGCAAACCAAAGCCAAAACCCAAAGATGAGGAGAAATTATAAAGATTAGAGCTGAAAATAATTCAGTGGAGATGAAGGAAACAATACAAAGAACTAAATAATCATAAAGCTGATTCTTTGAAAAAAATGAATAAAATTGATAAGCCCCTAGCTAACCTTATCAAAAAGAGGAAAGAAACACTCAACTTCAAGCAATAAGACATGAAAAGGGCAAAACTACTGCAGATCCAGTGTAGATTTAGAAGATCTTCATAGCTACTTTGAGAATCTTTACTCTCACAGAATTGGAGTCACAGATGAAATGGACAGATTCCTAGAAAGGTACAAATTACCAAAACTGAATCAATAAGATATAGGAATGTTCAATAAACATATATCAGACAACAAAAGAAAAAAAGGTAATAAAAAATACAAACAAAGAAAAGGCCAGGTCCTGATGGATTCACCGCTTCAGAATTCGTGAATTCTACAAGAAATTTACAGAAGATATAATCCCAATACGCCTCCAACTCTTCAATGAAATTGAAAAGGAAACAATCCTCCCGAAATCATTCCTGGAAGCAAGTATTATATTGATACCCAAACCAGAAAAGGATGCAACTAAACAAGAGAACTACATACAGCCAATCTCTCTTATGAACATAGATGCAAAAATCCTCAATAAGATCCTCACAAATAGAATACAGTAAATCATTAAGAAGTTTAAAATGCCTGCTTGGGAAAGCCTAGAAAACTGCAGGGACTGGCACTACATACAGCACTAGCCTGACCCTCCGGGCAAGCTGAGCTGGCCAGAATAGAAAAAAAGAGAAGATAGCACACCATGATGAGGGGGATTCATCCCAAGAAGGAAAGGATGGTTCAACATATGCAAATCTATAAATGTAATACACTATATCAACAGAGCCAAATCCAAAAACCACATGATCATCTCAGCTGATGCAGAAAAGGCTTTTGACAAACTCCAACACTCATTCATGTTCAAGGAACTACAGAAAATTTGAATCAGTGGCCTCTACTTCAGTCTGATAAAAGCTCTATGACAATCCAACAGCTAACATAATTCTAAATGGGGAAAAACTAAAATCTTTTACTCTAAGATCTGGTACAAGACAAGGATGTCCTCTATCACCATTCCTATTCAATATAGTTTGGCAATCACTGCTACAACCACTAAACAAGATAGAGAAAAAAGTTACTAAAAATAGGTAAAGAAGAAGTTAAACTATCCTTATTTGCAGATGACATGATAGTCTACTTGGAAGACAAAAAAAAAAAAAAAAAAACCTCCACCAAGAAGCTACTAGAATTAATATACAAATTCAGTGGATTCGGTGGTATAGCAGGATACAAAGTCCACAGAGAGAGAAATTAGAGAAACGATAATTTTTACAATAGCACCACGGAAAATGAAATGCTTAAGAATTAACCTAACCATAGAAGTAAAAGATATTTTCAATGAAAACTACAGTAATTTGAAAGAAGAGATCATAGAGGATTTCAGAAAATGAAAAGCTATTCCCTCCTCCTGGACAGGAAGAACCAACATTCTGAAGACGGCCATACTCTCTAAATTTTTTATACAGATTTAAAGCAATCCCTATCAAAATACCATCAACATACCTCACAGACCTGGAGAAGTCATTGCTAAAATTTATTTGGAACCAGAAAAGACCTAGAATAGCAAAGACAATTCTGGGCAGCAAAGATAAGGTGGAAAGCATTATAATTCCTGACCTAAAATTATACTACAAGGCTACAGTCATAAACTCAGGATGGTACTGGCAAAAAGAAAAAACATAGACCTGAGAATTCATGGAACAGATTAGAAGGTGCAGAAGCAAATACAAACACACTCAGCCACCTTATATTCAACAACAGGGCTCAACATGTTTACTGGAAGAAAGATAGCTTCTGTAACAAATGATGCTGGAAAAACTGGCTCTCTACATGTCAAAAAACAAAACCTGACCAAGTCTATCACCTGCACTAAAAAAGTTAAAATGAATTAAAGATCTAAATATTAAAACAGAAACACTACATCTCCTGGAAGAGAAAGTAGGAGGAAATATTCAAGACTACAGCACAGGAAAACAGTTCATATACAAAAATCAAAATGCACATGTAACACTTGAAAGAATCAACAACTGGGACCTTCTCTTGCAGAGATGTTTTTGCACTTCAAAAGAAATTCAAAAACCCAATCCCGAAATGGGCATCCAAGATAAACACACACTTCTCACAGGAAGAAACACAACAACAAGCCTATAAATACATGAAGAAATGCTCCACATCTCTAACATTCCATGAAATGCAAGTTAAAACAACACTGAGACACCATTTCATCCAGGGAAGAATGGCTATCTTAAAGAAATCAACCAACAACAAATGTTGGAGAAGTTCTGGGGGAAAAAAAAAAAAAAAAAAAGAATACTTTTCAACTTCTGGTGGGAATGCAAACTGGTGCATCCATTGTGGAAATCAGTGTGGAGACTCCTTAAAAAATTAGGACCGGAAATCCCATTCAATCCAGCTATCTCCCTCCTGGGGATCTTCCCAGAAGAAGTGCAAACATCATATTCTAGTGATGTTTGTCCACCTATGTTTACAGCAGCACAATTTGGGATAGCCAAATCATGGAAACAATGAAACTGCCCATCATCTGAAGAATGGTTGAAAAAGATGTGGTATTTTTATACAATGGAACATTACTCAGCTATAAAAGAAAACAAAAAAGGATAATTGAAAAGAATAAGAGACAAGGAAAAATGTCCTAAGTTTGACCTGCTATAATTTTGTATATGCTTAGATTTCTAAATTTCTGTGTAAAAAAAGTGTAACAGTTTTTTTTTAATCACATTCTATAGGGAGTTATTAGGATATCAATGATTGATGGAAAACACAGGTTCCATGTTAAGTGTAAGGCATTTAATATTCAGAAAGAAAGTGATGTTAAGCTCAAGTACCTATGTTATAGAGTAATAGTATCACTAACCTTCTCTTCTGGAGGATTAACAACTGAAGTTTGCAGACCCAAAAATTAGAGAAAAGAAGGGCTACAAGGATAGCCAATATTTTGTCCCTAGCTCTTCAAGGTCATTGAGTACTCTGGACATAAGAGAACCTGTGCTATAACATCCTATAATTCAGTTGTGTCACACATTTTCTGTTCAAGAAGATTATGGGGCCACTGAGGAAAGGGATAGTTGATGTATAGTGAGCCTAAGGAGAATCACCTAGAGAGAAAACATTCTCTCAGGCTTTCACAGAGAGCAAACTGGTCAAGCTATGGCTGCGACTCATCCAGATGGCTGACACTGATAAAAGTTCTCCAAAATGCTGTACATGGTTTCAAGGTTAACGCTAAAGGGATTTGACTGACCTTGTCAGATACAAAAGTTAGATGTTCTGTTCTATAGGTCTTGCTTTAAGTTGGCCTTAACCACCAGCAGAAAGGTATAGCCAGAAGACATAAAAGAGAAAGCCAGCTTAGTATGCTGAGCTATAAAAGGCTCAAGTCAACAGCTTCTGACATTGCCAGTTCTACAAATAACCCACTAGTATTATGGAATATCGGACTATTTATACAACTACTTTTTGTTAGTTCAGTGAGAAGAAACATTGTGCCAATAGTCTTTAGAAAAGTTGTCATTCTGTATCTTGTACTCGGAACAAGTACCGTGGAGACAACAATGTGCATTGTATTAATAAAATCTACCTAGGAAGCAGCCAAGGCAGCAATCAAAATAGTACCCAAATCCCACCCTCGGGGAAAATCATAGGCAGGGACCACAACTACCACCTAGACGCCACTGTGGCTGGTTTCTGGGCACTTAGCAGAGATGTCCATGAGCTGCTTCCTTCCCCACAGCGGAAACCCTACTGCTGCTGGCCTTGTGTCACCCCTTGCCCTGGAAAATGGGTTTTCACCTGCCTTGAGAATCTCCAGTTCCCCATTTAGGATCCAGGGTCACGCATCTAATTGACCTAGAGAAGCCACATGGGCTACTGGGGAACTGGTGAGCTGGCATTTTGTTTCTCTGAATTCTCAAAATATACAAGATTTGAAAAATAGACGCATGGTTCTGAATGGAAAAGAGTTTATGTAATTTGAGTACTCCCTGATATGAAGCTATTTTTTAATTCTTTTATTGATTAAAATGTGCTCTTAAATAAATGCAGTTAAGTATATTGAAAGTCTTTTCAATTATAGAAATAACTAATCCACTGGATCACAACACGGACACAAACTGCATTAAAACAGTCTTCAGTGTTACAGAGTGAGCAGTGTCTGTTACTCCGGATAATGGGCATCTGTTCATTTCCACTAACCTTTCCAATCCATCGGTACTATGAATGTCAGTCTGCCACGTACCTCTCATAAAACACAAGTGGTGTTGCTGAGAGTGAAGCGATCTAAGAGAGTCTTACCTCTGTACTGACCCACTTGCTTTCCTGGATAGCTATTTAGGTGATCTGTGCCTCCATTTTCCATTTTCTAAAACAAACAAAATGCTCCAGACTGAAATGTCTCCTAGAGCACTTAGGGAAAACCAACAATCATCTTCCTATCATGGGCTTCTTCTCACTTTAGAATCCTCTCATCACGGCAATTTTCCCAGAACATGAGATCAAAATTCACCCCTAGTAGGAAGCTCGTCCTGAGCAATCTCATTTTCATTGTCTTGTCGCTCTCAAAAACATCTTTTTGTGTGGTGCCTTCTTTGGATGTGTTTCCAAGGGCAGAGACCATGAATGTCTCCTTAACCAGTGCATCACCAGCATCTAGAACGGAGCTCAGGATTCCCAAAACACCTGCAAACAATGACCCCAGAAGGATAAAAGACACCAAGACCCTTTAAAATAGTTAAAAATCTTCGATGATTAAAATATGCACAGAAGCATTTCTGTTGTCAACAAAAATTAAAACGTTTTACCAAATGCCACACAGAGGGTCCCTCTTCTAATCCTTGCAGCAAAACATATTTTACATGTACAGGGACAGAGAAGACTTCATGCATCTCTTTCTAAATATTTTCTTTCTGTTCAAGGAGCAACATTGTCACATAGATGAATTCTCTATGATGAACACAGAAGGACCTCGGACACCTGCTTGTTCTCCTCAGTGCTTTGCTTCACCTCAGGTGCTCTCATTCTTCCAGCTCTGCAGTGATATACCATTGCCACTGGCCTTCTAAAGGCTCCTTTAATTTCTTCCTGCAGCTGCATTGCATGATGTTTATGGGGATGCACAAGGAATTACTAGTCGGTTTCAATCAACAATAAATCTCCCTTTTATCCTTTTTGCTTCCTAGCTGCATGTTTAACCTTATTTTCTGAAAATGATTCATTCAAGTGGAAAGATACTCTATGGTGGCATCCTTGGGTGACACACCTCTTCCTGACTAACTGCTGTCAGAGCTGCAATTCACATCTATACATTGCACCTGACCAAGGCCAAGAGAGCATCCGGGCCAACTCAGAAAAGCAAAGCCTGTGGAAGGAGCAGATGCCAACTACTTGGGTTCTGGCACTGCTCTCCCTTATTAAACTGCATAATTTCCCTCTCTGAAGCCAGTTTTTCTACTCATATTATGAGAATATATGTTAACATTGGACTATGTATTCACCTACTTCCTCCTAGTTTAAAGAGAAGAAAACTTTGTCTTCTTCTTCTTCTTCTTCTTCTTCTTCTTCTTCTTCTTCTTCTTCTTCTTCTTCTTCTTCTTCTTCTTCTTCTTCTTCTTCTTCTTCGTTGGGGCCTGGCAGGATAGCTCAGTGGTCTGAAGCGCCTGCTTGGGGAAGCTTGGGCGGCTTCAGGGACCGCGGTTCGATCCCCAGCACCACATGCTGCACCAGCCCTGCCCTCGGGGCGGGCTGAGCCGGCCATAAAAATAAGTGAATAAACAAACAAAGGTTCTGAAACAAGAATAAAAATAATAAATAAATAAATAAATTCTTAAAAAAAAAAAGAGAAGAAAAGAAAACTTATCACGTCTACACCTTGTGCTCCGTATAACTTTTATGAGGACAACAATATACAATGTGTCAATTATTGCGAGTGTACTACTAGCATGTTTTGAAACTCTCATATTGTTATTTCTTAATAAAAGTAATAAAAAATATATTCAGGTTAAGAAAAGTCTGCAGTTCCCTACAAACTCAATTCAGTGTTTGTGCTTTTTTTTTTTTTTTTTTTTTTTTTTTTTTTTTTTTTTTTTTTTTTTTTTTTTTTTTTTTTTTTTTTTTTTTTTTTTTTTTTTTTTTTTTTTTTTTTTTTTTTTTTTTTTTTTTTTTTTTTTTTTTTTTTTTTTTTTTTTTTTTTTTTTTTTTTTTT
>PVJA010010550.1:0-57098 GCA_004027025.1 Myocastor coypus | reverse complement strand
AACACAGCTGAATGTGTTATGGATTAAACAACGAAGTGACTGGAAGCAGACAAAGCAGAAAACATCAATAGCAAAACCATACACTTATGCACACAGGATGAATCAGACATTGGTCTCAAGAACCTTCAAAAGGTTCAGCATATTGATTATAGCACAATGTAATGCTAAAATTATGTTTGGAATACATGTCACTCTTGTCCTTTTGATATGTACTGCTCCTGGTGTAGACTCAGTTACTGTCATTCTCTCAAGAATAGTTCTTGAAAATAAGAGACTGGGCCAAAAACCATAGTCTTGACAGGCTACAGTTTTGTATTTCCTTGAATTTCCAAATATCTGTGTCAAAATTGTGCAACTGCCTATATCACATTGTATGGAAAGTTATTAGAATATCAATGATGGTCAGAAAATATCATTTACAAGCTAAGTCAAAGGTATTTGATACTCAGAAAGCCAGTGATGATAAGCCCAGTACCTATGTTATAGAAAAATAGTATCACAAAGCTTTTTTGCTGGAGGGTTGAGAATGTAAGTTAACAGACCAACAATTGGAGAATAAGAAGGGCTATAAGGATAGACAATATTTTGGCCGTAGCCCTTCAAGTTCAATAAGGACCCAGGATATAAGAGAACCTGTGCTGTAATATCCTATAACTCAGAAGTGTCCCAAATTTCCTGGTCAAGGAGATTATGGGACCTCAGAGGAAAGGGATGAATGAACTGCAGTGCGTCTAAGGAGAGTCACCCAGAGAAAAACATTCTCTCAGGCTTTTACAGAAAGCAAAATAGCCAAGCAATGGACGTGACTCGTCCCGAAGGCTGACACTAACAACAGTTCTACAAAGTACATTCTATGGTCTCAAATTGAATCCTGAGGGGATTTGACCCTGGAAGATACAAAAAAAAAAAAAAAAAAAAAAAAAAAGAATGTTTTGTTATACAGGTCTTGCTTCGACTTGCCCTTGACCACCCAGCAAGGAAAAAAAAAATCCTTAATTCCAATGCATGGAAAGCAGAGCTAGGTTGGTGAGATGAGCTTTAGGAGGCTTAGATTCAATAGCCTCCAATGTCACAAGCTTCACTGGTGGCACACTGCAATTTCAAAATTTTGAATTGTATATGTATCTGCTTCCTCTTAGTCCAAAGAGAAGTATATTCTTTCCCGTTTTTTTTTTCTTTCTTTCTTTTTTCTATGCAACATTAATAGGGAGGTGGGTCATGCCCACACACTGCACTCTATAGAATGATTGTGAGGACAATATGCAATATGTCAACTTTCAAAGAAAATAGGGGGAAAAGAAAAAAAAAAAAGTAATGTGGATTTAGAAAGGTTAATGTTTAGTTGTACTGTACCCATGAACACTCTCTTATCATAGTAGGATGTCTTTATTTTTAACTGTCTCTTTACTTTTGTGTTTCTTTTTGTGGATAATAAGTATTTCAGTGCCAGAGATTTTTTTCCAATATATTATTCTCAGAACATAATATAATACAGGTATCCTACTAAGTCCCTGATAAAATTATTACATGAATAAGTGAAATATATTCTTGTACATGAAGAATCAAGTCCCTAGAGAAAGCAAACAGAGTGAAAAGAGTTCATTACTGAAATAAGAGACCCGAGGGAATCGAGTATTTAAAAATCATGGAAAAAATGTTCATACGATATAAAAATAGTATTATAATCTCATATCAGTGGTCCAATGCAAATGGAATTTTAAGTACGTATCAGAAATGTTATATATAATCTCAAAGTCACAAATAAGGACTGTGAAAAGACCAAAGGATTTGGTAATGAGGAAGATATTAATGTTTTTATGAAAAACATTTCAGAATATTATTTGAGACTGAAGCCAGACAATGATATTGGTCAGTGTAATAAGTGGAACATAAGATGATGGCAGCGCAGCTCTGCTGCCCTGTGGGAGGCAATGTCATGGTTCCCTTAGCCTCACTTTTTTCTGGGAATGATGTGCCCTGGTAACTAGTGGATATTTAATTTCCTGATTACAAATGCAGTCACGGCTTTTAATACACCTGAAGGTAATGACAGGTAATACAAATCTGGATAATCACACGGAAGTGGTGAAAGAAGTGAATAGATGTAGAAACGTTTTGAAAGTGAATTTTTGGGTGAATGAAGCTTTAAAAACTAGATCTGTTTAGTGTGCCAGAGCACTTTCCAGTGGCTATAGGCCAGAAAAATGCAGAAGGGATGTTTGTGGTTTGTGGTGGCGAGCACACACGCCTGGCAGGTCTCCACCTGCAGAGAGTGTCACTGGCCTAGGGCCTGACTTCCGAGCTCTCAGATCCATTGCGTGCTGTGCTTTCTAGAGGCTGCTTTCTGACAATGATAGAGGGAAGCAGGACTGTAAGGCAGCCTGTTCTCAGGAAGCAAGGTCTCCTCTGAGGGCTGAGGTTGACTCAAGGACTTTGTAGTGGCTTTGCTGAATTTTCCTCAAACTAGAAAGGAATCTGACATGTGTTCTCCCAGGCTTTTCCAGACTCTTCACCATTATTAAAACTTATAAGAATATTTTTCTTTATCTTCTTTCCCTTTTTTTTTTTGGGGTGGCTGGCTGGGTTATGTTTTTTTTTTTATTTATTTAATGTTACATTTTAGACTTTAAAACTACTTTAATTTCTTTTTTAAATAATAGCATGCCATAATGGCACTTACCTATGTGCAAAGTATGATACTTTGATATGTGCATAGAGCATTTAATGATCAAATCAAAGTAATTAGCATTTCCAACTCCTTAACCTGTCATATATGACAAAATGGATAGAACTGGAGGAGATTATGTGAAGTGAAATAAGCCAGATACAAGAAGATAAATTCCTTGTGTTCTTACTCATACATCAAAGTTAAAATAAAATGGATCTCACAACACAAGAGAGTGGAAGAGTGATTACAGAGGTTAGGAAGTATGGAGGGCAGGGGATAAAGGGAGTTGGGTTGTAAGAATCTGTTGGCCAGGAGAAATAAATTCTAGTGGTCTGCAGCACAGAGGGCTGACTAGAGCTCACAACAAGCTCTTAGACTTGAAAGAAGGGGTCAGGAAATCTTCAAACACAAATAAATGAGTAACATTAAACAGTGTTTCTTTTAAAATGTCCTTGCATGTTTAACATTGTGCTAGTAGTATCTGCTTCTCAAAGGACCCAGACTAGCATAATATGTAACACAGCATTTTGAGATGAAGCGAATTACTATGCTGTCTGTGATGTGACCTGTACCATGCACGTTTCTTCAAGATATCCTTAACAAAATAATTATTTCGCACTAACACTCTCTGGAGCAGGATTTCTTTCTTGGGAGCAGGCACAAGGAAAATGAGGACAACTTCAGGACTGTTACCGGTTAACGACAGAACCTGCTCACAGTAGAGCCCACAGGTATAATCTAAGTAGTGATGGTGACAGAGGGGAGCGAAACTCCCAACCCAAAAGATTTCTGGGATGAATCTGTGTTCTCTCAAACTGAAGCATGGATCTTGTGAACAGCAGAGGTTAAGAGAAAAATATTTATTGGGGACAAGAAAGCTTCTCTTTGATAGAGGGACAGAGAGGGACATGAGTGGGTTGCCAAGGAATCTGTCTTTTCTAGGGATTTTTATGGAGCAAAACCATATAGTGATGGTGAGTCTAAGGTGGAAAGCATGGGAATTTGTACGTGAGGTGGGACAAAACTATGGTCCACCAATAAGATGAATTGCTCCAGGGCCAGCCAAATAGCTCAGTGGATTAAAGTACCTGCAAGCAGGCACAATATCCCCTGGGCCTGCTCTGCCAGCCCTGCCCCCAGGGCGCACTGAGATGGCAATTGAGACTGGGCGTGGTGGCACCACTGTAGCCCCAGCTCTTGGGAGGCTATAAATAGGCAGATCACTATAAGTCTGATCTAGTAGTGAGACTCACAGCACCCTGTAGAACCTTACCTAAAATACAAAAAAAAAAAAAAAAAAAAAAAAAAAAAAAAAAAAGATTAGTTGTTCCAGAAACATTAATTAAATTGGGATCAAATGGGGGAAGCGAGTTATGTAGGAAGCAGACATGAATCCCGAACGGGGGCTTTTCCTGTAAGTAATGGGTCAGTGGCTCCTGACTTTTTCAGGGTGACTGATGCTTATTGAGAATATCAACCTCTGATGTACATCTCTAGGGAGGTAGGTGGCTGCATGTGTTTACTCTTTAGTCTTGAGGTCTGGCCCGCATCGAGAGCACCCATCTCTCGCACAGCTGCAAGTTCTTGTGTTCCATACTGTCTCTTTGAAGGCCTCCCCCTGTCTGATTACCTATCATATTTTTATCTAACTCAACGTCCTGCAACAGTCATATGTAGTAAGTTGTCCTCATATTTAAACCACGAATCTGAAGATGATGTAGTGCGGAAGCAACTGTGCCAATTAAAATTTCACTTTGTACCTCAGAAAGGGCTTATTGACTATGGAATAGCTTCCTATGTGGAAGGCAATCATAATTATAGAAATAAAAGTGGATAGCATTTAGGGTCAATGATAGAATATTAGAATTAAAAACTATGCAAGAAGTCATCTCCTAATTTTAAACACTCTGAGCTTAGTTGTAACATAATAGCCTGCTCATGTCCCACAAAATCAAATACATGAAGGGAAGAATATGTGTAGATGCAGGTACAGAGAGGAGTACCCGCCTAAATGTCCTTCTAATGATAATGCCCAGGATTAACCGAGGGAGGGCTATGCCCATCTCAGTTAGTTTTGGGGACACAGCAATTCCCCATAATCTCAACATGTGAATAATGAAATTCTGTCCTCACATGATAAAAATGAATTGCACAGTGAAGTACAGTGCTCAGAATTATATATCTCAGTCCACTTCTTCCACATTCAAAAACAGACTTTCTACTGAACTTTGTCATTTGAATCTTTGAGGCATTCACATTCTTATGTTGTTATGCTTGCCTATGTCAAAGGAAAACCGTAGCAGCTGCATTTAATAGCTGTCAAAACATTTAAACAGGTGAGCTTCAAAGTATGTGAAATGAACATATTGCTGTTGCTTATTACATTTTTTTCTATTTTTTGCTAAAAACCTTCTCAATGCCTTTCAACAGTTAAAAATGAGCATTTGTTTTATTACATTCCTTCATATAAACAATTTTTAAGGATGTTGAAACATTCAGTCGCCAAAAAGCAAACCCTAAACAAAAAAAAAAGCAGATACTGCTAATCTTGAGCAAGTTCTGAAAGTGTGCTGTATTGTCTTGCAAACAAGCTGATTTTGTTCAAATTGAATATGAAAATGTTTACAACATATAATTCTGATTTAAGGATTACAAATAAATATTAACACTCATTCCTAAAAGTCTTAGTTTCTTTTTCTCAACTCCGTTGATGGATACATTTTATTGAGGCATTTATTATTATTATTTTTTTTGAGGCATTTATTATTATCAAGAGAGAAAAAAAGGACATAATAAACTCTGGGCACAGAAATGTATGGTCATAGGCTAAGAAAATAAGCAAAGCATGTTTTTATTTATTTTTTGTTTCCTTCCTTTCTTGTATCAAGGGCTTCTATGATTTTGGAACTTTCTTGTTTGAGGTGTTATAATTTATGATATAATGACCTCCATTTTTATTCCATAAGGAAAAGTTTTCTTGCTACATTCTTATCCTTGTACCATGACCAGGTCCTTCTGGTCCCAAGTTGTGGAACTCTAACAAACTCTAACTCTTAAGCTGATACACAAGATGTGTGAGAAGAGGTAGAAAGAGCATGAGAGACAGCAAGGCCCTTACCATTGTTAAGTTATGGCTGAAACTAGCAAAAGGAAATCTCTTTGCTTGGTAATGGGTAAGTTTTAAAAAGAAGGGACTGATATACTCTCACTTAGTTTTCAGGACCTGATGATCTGAGTCTACTTTCTAGGTCCACTGCAGGGATGCCAGCATGAAGCTCCATACCTTCTGACACAGATAAAAAGAGAAAACTAGCAAGCTCTCCAGCTCTGGAGGCAAATGGCCAAAGTGAATGAGGAACTGTGGAGTATAAAAAGTCAGTGTGGGATTCCAGGAAGATAGAAGCTCTATGACTAGTCTAGTACATTGCTATGAAACAATAGGCAACTTGAAGAAAATCAGTAAAGTCCATTTTGCAAGATCGGTAGAGACTATTTTCTAAGATTTATGCATGTACTTGATCATCTAATTTTTGTTTTTTTTTGGCCAACATTCATCTCTATCTTCCTTTTTAGATGTAAATCTAGCTATGAAAGGTTTTAAAAATTAAAACACAAATCACTGAATTTCACAAAGTCTCATAAAATTGAGCAAGAAGGAAATTTAAGTATTGCATCCAGCCCTTTGACTTTATACATGCTGAAACTAATGCTTAAAAAAGGAAAAGATTTTTTGGGGGGTTTATATTATTAATGGTTAGAAAATCTAGAAATAGAGGCAATGTCTGAGCTTCACTTTGGGTTTTCTTACTGGCATGAATTGAGTTTCTTATGAGCAAAACAACTGGATAAAGTAAAACCCAATAGTTACTTTCTGAATTCTTACTTCCTTAACAGTGGAATAAAGGAAACCAAGACAGGGAGACAGGGAGGCTTCAGCCTCCTTACAGTGGTTTGCATAACTGATGACAGTAGCACAAACCCATGTGGTGTGTGAGAATGTAAGGGCAGGGAATGGTGCAGACATGCAGGAATACTGGCCACAAAAAATAGAGAAAGCCATTAGCAGTTGATGAGAGGAAGACTCTTAAAGGGTGAGTAAGCATCTCATTAAATTTCCTGTAGAAATGTCTGGTCAGCTTCCTACTTATAGTGTTTTCTATAAAAGGCATTCAGTCAGTTATTTTCTGTCCATACTCCGTCTTGTTCCTTCTGCTGTGCTCTTGTGTTGCATCACAGGAAGCTGGACATTAGGTACGAACAGAAGCAATCGACCAGGCCAGGCATTCTGATGCAAGCAGAAGATTTATTGGAGGCATCAAGCAGGCTGGCTGTCTGGCGAACCAAGACAGCAGCAAACAAGGGGCAAGGGCAGGAGACTTTATAAGATCTTTTATGGTGGGTGATTGCAGGAACAGCTGAGGGAGGGCTAATCTTGGCAGGCTGCCGGATCTGTGGGGGACTTTTGATGTTAACAAAGGAGAATTACGTGGTTGCCTGCCCAGGTCAAAGTCAGGTGGACCTGTTCTGTGATTTTGGGTTGGTCTCTGCATGGGGCCAAGAGAGAGAGAGAGAGAGAGAGAGAGAGAGAGAGAGAGAGAGAGAGAGAGAGAGAGAGAGAGAGAGTTTGGGAGCAAGGTACCTGGGAAACTTTGAATCCTGACTTATCACTGGATACTGAAAACTCTATTTTCTGATTCTTTTGTGATTGATATCTCGTAAGTTTCTAATACTGGCACTGCCAAGTTTTTGGAAGTTTTTATGAAAAGAAAACTCATTGTTTGCCTTTGTACTTCTTCTGCTGTGGTCTCCTCCAGGGACAAGCAGATGCCAGCCTGAGCTTGTGTGTGAGCAGCAAGTTCCAGCAATATCATCATCAGCAGATGCTCCAGGAGCTTCACAAGCACCAATGTGCCTGAGCCCTGACTCCTGCCACAGCAGGAATGTGAGCTCTTCGATTTCTGCACCATCAGTAGGAGTGTGACCCCGGGGCCATCCTACAAAATATCAGCATCTCTGTAGATTGCAGCAGTGACAATAGATGAAACTATGGCATCCTCAGAAACACAGCTGTAGAAATGTAAATTTACACCAGTGCCCTATTGCTTCTTTGGCTGAGGAAGTGGTCTGGGCATCCTCTAGTTACAAACAACTGAACTGCAGTTGACCACGCACCCACGGGGACCTCTTGCCTTTTGTTCATTCTTTTCTCCTTTGTGTTACTTTAAGTGACCCACTTTCCAATTTAATTGCTTTGTGATACTTAGGATTTTTTTTCAGCATGGGTAAATACAGCAACACATGATTTTCATTTGTCTCGTTCCTTTAAAAAATAGAATTCTAAGGTTTTATTTTATTTATTAATTTTTTTTTTAGGGAAGGGTCTAGAGCAGCGGTTCTCAACCTGTGGATCATGACCCTGGCAAAGGTTGAACGACCAAAACACAGGGGTCTCCTAAAGCCATCGGAAAACACATATTTAAACCCATGCTATGTCATGGTGAAATGTTATTTATTGGAATTAGTAATAAATATTTCTCAACATATAATTAAATATTATTTTTTGATTAATCATTATGTTTAAATTATGTTTGATTTGTAGCAATGAGAATACATAATGCATATCAGGTATTTACATTCCGAATCATAACTGTAGCAAAATTACAGTTTTGAAGTAGCTACCAAAATTATTTTTTGGTTTGGGGTCCCTGCAACATGAGGAAATGTATTGTGGGATCACGGCCTTAGAAAGGTTGAGAACCACTGGTCTAGAAGGACAGAGTGTTCAGGGACTCACTATTAGACCGGGCTTGTAGTGTTTCACCTGGTTATAGCCTCCTAAGAGCTGGGATTACAGACACATGTCACCGTGCCCAGTCTCAATTGCTGTGTTAATGCACCCTGGGGGTGAGGCCAGCAGAGCAGGCAAATTCTAAGTTTTTTTTTTTTTTTTTTGCATGGTTTCTGCTATGTCTATGAAAACAACTATGTCCTAATGTGTGTAGAGATTTGATATTAGCCAATATTTCCTTCAGGCCAATGATTTCAGAGTATACATACAACAAACATAGATACAGTATCAGCACTGAGATTAAATTGTTTTGCATTGCTTTTTTATTTTAGTAATTTCAATAAGAAAGAAATATCAATGAGACAGTTTTGCAATGTGTTAGTAGGATAGCCACAATAATCAATACAATGCACAATGTTTTCATATTAGTTGTTCAGAGCATAAGATGCAGACCTGAAAACTTTTCTAAACACTATTAGAACTATTGTACAAATATTTCTTCTCACTGAACTAAAAGAAAGTAGTTGTATTCATGGTCCAATATTCCATAATAGTAGTGGGTTATCAGCAGAACTGGCAATGTGAGAAACTGTTGACTTTTCTGCTGGGTGATTAAGGCCAAGTTAAAGTAATATCCTATAACTCAGTAGTGTCCCAAATTTTCTATTCAAGGAGATTATGGGTCCATAGAGAAAAGGGATTGACAATGTATGGTGTGCCTAAGGAGTGTCACCTAAAGAGAAAAGATTCTCTCAGGCTTTCAAAGAGAGCAAACTGGTCAAGTAATGGCTGTGACTCATCCAGATAGCTGACACTGACAAAAGCTCTACAAAATGCTATACATGGTTTCAGGGTAAATCCTGAGGGGATTTGACTGACCTTGTCAGATACAAAAGTTACATGGCTTTTTTTTTTTTTTTTGCATTGTGCATCAGCGCTTACTATGCTGCTTTGTACTAGTGCTTTCTGTTTAGAACTTGAGTGTACATATAAATCAAGTGGCCATCTATGTAGGTGATTTCTGCCCTAAAATAGCAATGAAACAATTTAACTTAATAATGTACATATATGTATATATTATAAATGATATGTTACTTCCAAAAATTGTCTCAAATGTTGTTGTAAGACCATATAAATAACCAAATATTTATGTACATTACTGAGTGATAAGTGGTTTCTATTTTTGATAAATATTAGAGACATGAGGGTCAATAAGTTCAAGCAGTGAAGAAAAGAGTTCCAGAAAACTCTAGTTAAAGGACTCTGTAGACAGAGTTCAGAGAGGGGAAAGCCCAGAGCGATGGCAGCCAGGCCCAAGAATCTGACCTCAGTACAAGAGATTGATACCGCTTGAAATAACTGAAATCCTCATGATCAAAGACAGGCTGTGTTTAATGTCATATATTTCAATAAAACACTTATTTTAAGGCCAGCATTTTATAAGGAGGTGCAACATATTTTTTTTCATTGATTTGTAAATAAGTAATTTTCAGCTAAACCAATATTGGGAGGTTGCAGAAAAGAACAGGAATCAGTCTTGAATAGTGAACTTAGGAATAAAGAAAAGGGAACAAAAAAAAGAAAGGAAAAGAAAGAAAAGTTCTTTTTTTTTTTTTGGTTTTGAGAATAACAAAATAAAATAATGATATTGGTGTAAGGAGCAAGAAATGCTGGCTAGTAAGAATTTGATTTATTTGTTTATTTTTTTTTTACTACCAGATTAAGGTTGTCTTGCACCTAAATGAATACAGAGAAATGAGCAAAGTATTCATAGATAATGGAAAGTTCAGACTGAATCTCAGAGTACCTCATGAAATAGTTTCTGAAGGCACCAAAATTTAATTGCTGAAATCACAGAACAGAGCACAGGCTTCTGTATAGGATTTGAAGAAAAAGCAACAGTCAACATCACTGTATCGATTCTGAGCCATCCTGCCAGGTTAGATTTATGGGAGCATCTGTGTCCATGTGTAATCAGTTCATGCAATTCCTATAATGTGTGTATATGTCTTATGATTACAACTTTCCTCACAGCTTAAAATGAAATATGCCTATATATGAGCATATGTGCATTTGCTAAAGGGAGGGCATGCTGCTAAATAAAGTAGAAAACCTGTACAGTAGAGCAGATCATCTCTAGGTGGGGTGGAAGCAGTATACTGTATGAATTTGGGCTGTTCCTGAAAGTGCTTCACTTGGGCCATAAGCACACTGCAGCTGAACAGTGTTGGACGTTATTAAGGTATAGAAGAACACGTGGACTGTCCAGCATTATCTATTGAATCTTAGAGCAAGACAAAGCGAGGGAGTTGGCAAGAGACACCAAGAGGGCCTGAGTGGAGTCAGGACCCAGCACTGAGGGCAGTGCGCAGGGTGAAAGAAGACTTGCTCAAGGGATGCATAAAAAGAGAAACAGTAATGACAGGCGGGGGCTCTGCTCAGTGAATGTTTGAGACTGAGCGTATAAAATATGCATGGAAAAACATGATAAATTAAGGCAAATTTTGTCGTGTTGATGATGATTTTGAATAAGAACATACCATGATTATGATTATCTGTTGAAAGATTACGCTGCGCAAAAAGAAAAAAAATCCTGATGTTTTTCATCAATTTGAGGGTAAGAAAACTTAGTGTATTCTCCAGTTTACATTTTTGTTGATTGAACGATTGAAGAGCAATCAGCATATAACCTCATTCTGAAAACTTCGGTAACTATAACAATATTTTAAATCTCAGATGAAGAAATTTTCATTCCAAATTGAATTCATTTGCTTCAGTAAATGCATCAAATCAGTTTCAGAGATCAATGGACATAATGACACATACTTTCATCTTCAGTGGTCATTAGCGCATCTCTGCGGCACGTGAGCACCACATTCCTCGTGGGATGTTGGTGTGCAGCATCCGTTAAGGCTTTCACCCTTTCCCTCTCTCCACTCACTCTTTCCTTCATCTCTTGGTCCCCTTCTCTAATAATATCTAGTTTCCTACTTGATTATCTCTCTTATATTTTTGATTTTATTTTTATATTGGATTTCTCATGTAAGTAAGCCACGTGGTATTTAAACATTGCGCTTCCCACTTACAGACATTACGGTTTCAAGGTGCATTGATTTTCCCACAAATGCCTCATATTTACCCCAGTGATGGCACAGGAGGCCTCCACTATATGCAAGTACCAGTTTTATGCTTGATCTTAGCTGAAAGGCTGAGAAGTGATTAATATCAACTTTTTATCAATGCCTTTGTGAGTAGACATACACACCGTTGTCAAGATTGAGCTGCTATGAACTGTGCGGCTGCAGAAATTGGCATGACCATTGGAGAAAGGCAAATGAAAACGACGATAAAATCCATTCATACTCTGAAAAGAATGGAAAACGTCAAGAAATCAAATAATAACAAATACTGGTAAGGTCGCATTATTGTACCTGTAAGCCTTGTGCATGTAAATTAGCACAAACTTTATGGAATTCCTCAAGAAATAAATCTAGAAAGTCCACTCAACCTGGCTATTCTCCTGTCTTCCTTAATGAGTTATAAATATGATATCACAATGACACACACATGCCCATGTATATAAGAGCACAATTCATGATAGCTAAGTCTTGGAAGCAGTATCTATATCCATCAGCAGGTTGGTGGATACAGAGAATGCTGTATTTCCAAGCAATGGAGTAGTTCTGTATCATGAAGAAGGAGAAACTTGAGCCATTTGTTGAAAAATAGATACACTTTGAGATCATAATATTAAGTGAAGTCTGTCACGATGTTTCTCTCTCTCTCTCTGTCTCTGTCTCTGTCTCTGTCTCTGTCTCTCTGTCTCTCTCTCTCTCTCTCTCTCTCTCTCTCTTTCTCTTTTGGTGGCTAGCTCATTGAAGCCTGGAGGTGGGGGTGGCATGACCTGTGGTGCTGGGGATCAAACTGTGATCCCTGCTTGCTTGCCTAAGCTTGCGTAAACAGGTGTTTTAGACCACTGAGCTATCTTGCCAGCTCCACAATGTTTCTCTTATATGAAAAAATGCAAAATGTAAATAAAAAGCAAAATATAAGATAAAATATAGGAAGGGAGGTAGATTTTTTTTCTCAAAAGATGTGATGAAGAGATGAAGGGAGGAAAGGAAAAAGATGATGAAAAGAATTAGGATGTGTATTGTACATGTACCATGAGAAGTAGAATCTTTATGTGCTATAAACATGAACTATTAAAATTTGAAAGATTAGTGTGTATTTAGCTTGAGTTTATGTGTCTTCTTACTGTATGCATTTAATAATCTAAATTCTAAAAGACTACTAACATGTCCTAGCTGAAAGAGAAGGCAAGAAGGGGCAGCCAGATTGTGCAGAGGATTAAAGCTCCTGTTTACAAGGAGGCAGGGATAGGGATTGGACCTAGGCCTGCCGGCTGGCCCCGCCCCCCAAGGCATGCTGAGATGGCCATTGAGACTGGGCGTGATGGTGCGCTCCTGCAATCCCCGCAGAAGACAGGAGGATCACTACCGAAGAATCTGATGAGTATAGTGAGGCCTTGTACTAAATACATTAGAAAAAATAAAAGGGAAGACAAGAACACATTTTTGCCATCTATGGTTGATTCAGGACACTGTGGGAGGCAAACTGGAAGTCAAAGGACATACTGTAGGGTGGGGGGCAGAGTCACAGTACTTCAGAAGCCAAAGACTTCCTCCTCCTGCTCCTGCCTGCAGTTGTCCTTCCTGCGCTGTACTCCTTTCCCAGATCCAAATCTCTAATTGTTTTTTACCGCTCTGTTATGGCTTGTATGTATTTGTCCCCCTAAAGCCTCATGCTGTCATGCGGCAGACTGCTAGAGTTTGTGTTTAACTCATGATCCACTGGGATTATGGGTGTGAGTGCTGCTGGGTTATGCGTGTGAGTGCTATTCCCAGCCTGGGGCAGACAGCCTGAATGCAATTTAAGGCAGACAGGCTTGCTCTCTGTAGCCATTGCTGCTGTTACTCCTCCCTTCCCTCTCTGCTCTTTGCTGCCCCCACGAAATGTTGTCCTCTGCCATGTGCCTCTCTGTCCTGGCACCAGCTGAGTATGGACTGAAACCTCCAGTAACTGTGAGCTGAATAAGCTTTTCCTTCTTTCTTTCTGGGTGTCAGGTATTCATCCCACTGATGAGAGAAGAGTAACTGAGACATACTCTGTGGCGTGATAACTAGCTTGCTTTGTGTTTAAACTCCAGACCTTAGTTATGGAAGCCCAGGTGAAGGGGATAAAATAAAAAAGAGAAGGGAGGTGGCTTTCCATCCTCCCCGGGCACCCTAGTTTACACCCAGGAGCTTTTGTCAGGGGTGTTCTCATCTTCCTATCAATATTTTATCCAGGTACTCAGTAAAGGTTGCAAGGAAAATTTCAGAGGAAGAGTACAGAGCAAGTCTAGATTGGGGTGGGAAACACAGAAAAAGAGCTTTTTGCTCTGCCTTCATAGAAGCCCAGGATTCACTTTGTTGGGTCTTTTCAAGTATTCAGTATGAAAGTTAATTTCTGTTTCTCCACTGGCTGTAACCTGAGTCTTTCTCTATGCCCCATCTTCCTCAGAATCTGTGCTCCTAAAAGTACTCACCATATTCCACCAACCTAAATAATCTGATTTTGCCCCTGGAAGGTGAGGTTAAAGGTACCATAAGACCCTTGTAACTATTAAACCCAGGGTTTAATAGCTTTGAGTGGACATTTTCATACTGTTTGTGACTCAACAATCCTTAGTTCTTTATTGCACTCTAATACGTTTGTAAGAACAATAAAAAAATTCAATGAACTTAATATTGTATAACATGAAATAAAAAGTGAAACTTTCATATATATATATATATATATATATATATACTCTTAGGCATGTAATTAATTTGCATATATATAATTAATTTTCTGTACACATGAATATAGCTTGTATCTATAAATTTGTTTTTATATATATGTAACTTTTATGCATAAAGATAACACTTTCCTTGATTTGGCATCCAGGCCCCTGGCATGGTTTCTTAGAAAGCTCTCCTCAACTTGTCAGATGCCAGGGTAAAGTGCAGAATAGCCTTCTACCTGGTATTAAAACAGCCAGTTCTAGATGCAATTTCCATTTGCTGATTTCCATCTGTTAGAGGTTTTTCTTGTACTTGATGGCAGTAGAAGCAGATTGTGAATGTAACAGAAAATGTTTTCCTGGCATGGAAAAGGCGTATTTGTCTTAATTGACAAGGTGTAACACTTATGAGACAAAAATGAATTTTAGCCATCTCATTCATTTTAATTCTGCCTATTCAAGACAATTACTGGCAGTTAAGGGGATATATATATATATATATATATATCCTTAGGGAATTATCGGTAGGGAATTATGGGAAACACAGAAACAACTTTCAGAAAAGTCAGTTCAAGTATTCTGATTTTAAAATGTTCATGACAGTAGCAGATTTGAAGGATGAACAGTGGTATCTAGAGAAGCAATAGAAACTTTCAGAATCATGTGTGCTATCAAAATTATTTATTTGTAGAAAATGAGGGTGCTGTTATTTTTTAAAAAGCAATTTCCTTTGCTTGGCAATAATAAATAAATCATTTTATTATAAATGAGTCTAAAGTCAGTGCTTTCAAATGAGAAAAAAAAATCAATCCACCATTTTTTCTTAAGAAAATTTATATATTTGATGAATAACTCATCCTATAATAGGTTTTAAAATCTTATTTCTTGATATCCTCATGAGCAGTAATCCATATTGAACACAAAAATGCTAAATAATTTTTGAGATTAAGAGGGTGCTAATTAAATTTATCGCAGTTAATGAGTGAACTGAGGGCAACATAAATACTGGGATAGAATAGTTTAAAGAGATGTAAGAAAGATGCTAAAGTAAGTGAAGTTGAAATTAGCTGTTTTAATTAGTAGGAAGACACTGTATTTCCTCTAAGCTAACAAAAGCGTTAGTGATGGTTTATCAGGCAGAAAAAATAGCAAAAGGAAAATGTTCTATCTCATGTGTAACTCTGTGTCCTTAAATCACTATTCCATGCTTAAAGACAAGAACAAAAGTAGTTATTTATAGACTGAATTTCATTTTCATTTGTGAAATATCAGGTGTAATTTGAAATGCCCCAAGGGAAAAAGTACCACGGAAGAGGAAGGTGTTTTAATCCATACTAAGTAGTTTTAAACCCCAAAGGATACTTAAATGTCCCTTGAGAGCTACACTATTGAAAAAAATAAAGGAAGAAAAGAAAGAGAAACCGTAATATATTCTATCCTTGTGAATCAATCTCACCTGACAAATAATTTACTCAGAGTCCTTTCTCCATCTTTTTAAAAAATGTATTTGGTACAGAGTCTCACTATGCAGCTTTGACTTGTAGACATCTTCCTGTTTTCAGCCTCCTCAGCACTGGGATTACAGGTGAGTGCCATTGTTCCTGGTCTTGGTGGCCAGCTCAGTGTGCCCAGGGGCAGGGCTGGTGTGGTGCATGATGCCAGAGTCTGAACCCTGGTCTCTGAACTTACCTAAGCAGGTGATTAATCCACTGAACTCTCTCATCAGCCCTCCATCTTTCTAACCAGTGTCATGGTCAGGCTTAAAAAAAAGGAATAAGAGGAAGTGGCCCTCCTGGAGAGGGTCTGTGCTGTGTTTCAGTGTTCAGAGGGCTCCCTGACTATGCAAGCAGATTCATCACCCAGGCTTGGTTCCTTGTTAACTATCCAAAGCAAAATCTCTTATACTAAAATAGTTTTTTAATGATAAATGATCGTATACAAAAACAAGGTTTTCTCATCAGTTCGGATACTGTGTAGACGCTCATAAACCCCCTCATAATTGACTGGAGTCAGAGTCTCCACAGAGATGACCCTGCACATTCCCAAGATGACTTCACGGAGCGCTGGTATTTAGAAAATGCCCTTTAAGATCTGTTTTCCAGCTGACCTTTCCAATCCTGTTAATTACTTGCACAGTAAGCCCTGAAAATCAGGCCTGAAAAAATCAAGGAAACTGAAGGGAACAGATGAAATTTTCATTTCAAGGAGCAAGAAACCAAGAGCAGAAACCATGTCGAAGCTGGGCCAGGTGGAAAACTGCCTAAGTTTGTAATGGGACAGCTCAGTATCCAGGAAGTAGATTTGTTCAGCTTGACCCCAAGAGTAGCAGAAGAGATAGGAGTCTTCCTGAGATTATTGAGACTCCTAACACTTAAAATATTTCAACAACAAGTAAACTATGAGGTGGCTGTGATATTTCTTTGAATATTCAATCTCAGATGGACTCTTGAAAATTTATTTCTTATATCCAGCTTCTATGCTCTCATTCTGAAACTTTTAGAAAAACAAAATTTAAAATCTTTAAAGCTGTGATTTAAAAAAAATAGTGGTGGGGTTCAATTTTGGTTTAGAAGAACAAATGAGGCATATGTGAATGCCTTTAACAATCACATAATTCATTTATTGATGATATTTTATATGGCATTTACAATATTTCTCTATAGAAGGTATTCTGCAATATTCTCTGGCATTAAAGGGCATATTGGTGAATTTCCTACTATTTTTTTTTTTCTCTTACACGACCTGTCATGCTGAATTCAGAAACTGAAGACAAATTACCTTTGACCATATAAAGTAGGCAGTTAGCTATGGATAATACGCTACTGAGAAGAAATTTTCCTGAGTACAAAATAGTTACTTTTCTTAATAGCTATTCAGGAGCCTAAACTAAGGAGACAAGCTCCATTCTAGGATAGGATATAATTATTTTCTGTACAGGATTTTTTTTTTTTTTTTTTTTTTTCCGGGACCAGCGTTCAAACTCACAACCTTGCACTTGCCAGGCAAGTACTTGTGCCATGGAGCTATCTCCCCAGCCCCAAGGGTTTTTTTTTGTTTGTTTGTTTTTTTGTTTTTTTTTTCCAAAGGGACTTTTTTTTGGTCTTTTTACTATTTTGTTTTTTGGTACCGGGAATCGAACTCTGGACCTTGAGCTTGCTAGGCAGGCCCTGAGCCACTGAGCTACATCCCTGGCCCTGTACAGGATCTTTACATAAATAATCAGCAATCCCTGTGTGAGTCACTTAATGAAATAAACCAGCTAAAGGGAGATTGATCATAAGAGAAGAAAAGTTGGATAAAATCTAATTTACTTTTACTTCTACTAATGGCTAATGATATTATGCACGTGGCTTGGTGCACATTTGCAGGCTACTATGGCAGCCAAGTGAGAATATGCATACTGAATCGTATCAGGACACACCTACCTGTTAATTATGATACAGTAACTGGTGTAATAGGTACTGTTGTTCCCATGAACTCTTCCATTCTTTTGTTATTCAACATCCAAACCATAATTTTCCCTCTCATCCTTTTGTCCTACTATAGATAGTGACTGAGCTTTGAAAATGCCAATGCATTCTTCTTCACCTAAGTGCCTCTCATCTCCCTGAGGACGCAGATCAACCGCATTCTAGCATGGCATATCCCAGTACATCATGCCGTTGTCCTATGCATTGTATAAGCCCTGCCATCCTTTTCTTGTTCTACTCCAGCCATGATGGATTCTACTGGGTGACCAACTTCTCCCTTGCTGTAGAGATTTTCTATACATAGATGTCTCTCCTTCCTCTTATGAACCTATCAGCTACCTTATTTTCAGAGTTCATATTGAACATCATCTTGTTTGGAGAGAAGATTAAGGACAGATATTCAGCCAATGTAGGATGAATAACTAGATGTTTGCTACATTTAAACCACTTATAATCAGTGATCTCATCACAGAATCAAAACCAGTTGAAGATAGTAGGTTAATTACATTTCCTTCTCTATTTGTTTTATTTAAAATACAAACACAAATATACACATTGCATATATTCACTCACATCTGTCTTTAAATTTTATAGAAATAAAATTTCAGAGCTTTATAACTCTCATGTCTCAACTCATTACATGTTCCCCTTTGTGTCTCTCCTTTCACTTATCACCGCTTTGCAATACCTGGGGATTGTGCAGAGACTCACTTGTATTTCTGCTTCCCTCCTAATACTCAGGGACTGGAGTCTCTGTGTCATGTGGAAGATTGCTATGTTCCCACAGAGGGAATGCAAGCAATACTCTCATCAGGATTCAGGGAGGAGAATCTGGACACTCAGACAAAGGAGTATCATTTAAGCAGACCTCTGATAAATAACACTCGTCCAAGTGGCACACCCTAAAGATTCTGCTGTGCAGAATTATTAACTACTTGGTAAAACAAAGAAACTATTTGAACACAAGGACTTGTATTTGTGCCAAAGCACATTGTGGCATTAGTACCTGAACTTCCTGCTTAAGAAGTTTGCCTTTCTCCCACCCTTCATAGGTCAAAGTAGGTACAAAATAAGAGGGAATAATAAAGATGAAGAGTCATATGGCACTGCCTGTAACTGACTCTGGATGGATTCAGATTGAAGACTGCAGCGAAAAGTGTGAAAGCCTTTGCATGCTTAGCAGGCCATGACCATACCAGCTCTGACCTAAGCCCACTGTGCTGGTGTTGGTCTTGCTCTTAGCACACAGAAGGTTCCGTAGTCATGTAAACAACTACAGAGGAAAATGGACACAAAAATATCCCTATCTGAAGGGCAGTAAGCAAAATAGAAAGGCTGAAATGCGGGCCATGATACAGGCAGAGCAACACACAGTGGGAGGTGAATTCTGATTATGAGGACTAGCAGATACCTCAGCAAGAATTTGCCATCAGAGATCATCATAGTAAGACCACATGGAAGGAAAGAGGTAAAATAGAGGAAAACCAGGAGAATGAGTGAAGAATTAGATGTGAAATTGTATTAATGGCTATTAAAAATAAATTTAGGAACTAAAATTACTCTCTTGTAGCTGAAACGGGGATGTTGAGGAAGAAGAATTTGGAAAGAAGCTTACACAGGTAACTTTGGGCTAGATCTCACAAGACCTTGTGAACTTGCAGATAAGACTAAAACTTTTAATATGGTACTATAAATAAAATAGAGCATGTGTCTGGCAGGAAGACAAAACATTTTCAGATTATATAATTATCCAGTGATTAAACTTTTGAGTATTGTCTTGTTTACTTTTCTCATTGCTGAGACAAAATATCCAGCACCCAAAGTTGATGGGAGAAAGATCTAATATTTAAGTACATTGTTTGCAGAGAACTCATCTGTAGTCAGCAGCCTCCATGACATGGACATTACAGAGTTGGCAGGAGGCAGCGGCAGACAAACAGAAGCAAGAGGAAGCGAGTACTTTCCAGATACCTGCTTATAGTCCATCCAGGCTCTGACCCTACTGATAGGTAACTCTCACATCCAGGCGGGGCTTGCATTATCCATTCGCCTTACCCTAGGATCACGTCCATAGTCCACATTCAGTTACCAAAGTCTATCCACCCTTGAAACTCCACTGACAAGTATTCAATATTTTGGGTGAACATCAAGGTACAGGTCTTAACAAATATTATACGTCAGGTGCTTCCCAAGAAAAGTATGAATATGTTTTTTTTTCTTTTATGGATATTATATTCTGTAGAAGATGACCAGGAATAAATACATGTCAGTTGGACGTGTGGACAATTAGGCAATTAAAAGACCATTAGGTTAAGGTGACAGAAGTGCGAACTTACTCTCTAGGGCTCATGAAGCCAGGAATTATCCACGAAAGCACTTCTTCTACTCATTTTTATCATCTTCTATGTTTACCCTGTCTCATGGAGTATGAATTGCTTACTGTGGTAAGAGGAATGATAACATTTTAGTTTAATACTTTTCTGTTTTCTTCTTTGGCCCAGCCTATCTAACGTCCCTCTAATCTTTTCTGCTACTTTCCATGCAATAAACCACACAAGTATCTTTTTACACTCGGGAGGTTATGTCTCAAAATTAAAGTCTTAAAAAATTTGGGGTGAATGTATGTAAAGCTGGAAAAGTTGAGTATACCTTATTCTAGTCTTAAAAGAATCAAAACTCTTTTGTTTCTATTTCTTGCATGAAGAAGGACCTCATAGCACCATCTCTATGACATGAATTTAAAATGTCCTCCACATCACTGGCCAAATCTGTACTTCTAAAAGTAAAAATAGGATTTCATGCAAGATTTTCAACTTCTATTTGTTGGAAATTGATTTTGGAGGTAAGTGTGCCATGCTTTTCAAAGTAACATGTGTATAAATAAATAAGAGCAAATATGTGACAGGAAGAGCCAAGATTACGGAGGAAGGATAGATCAGAACCATGATCTTAAGAAATGCCAGCTGTTAATTGTTTACTGCAGTAGGCTGATCGGGGGCTGGTAAAGAAAACGGCAGTAGGAATCGCAAGGAGGAAGTCAGTTTCAGACAAGTTAGAATTAAGGAGGGGTGGGTCTGGCCCCAGGTTTCACCATGGGGAGAAGGGCAGTTTTCCTAAAGGCCATCAGCAAACACAAAGAAAGAGAAGGCTCCAAGAGCTCCTAGGAGGATGCCTTAAGTCTGTTTCCTGCAGACTGTGTTCACCTTTCCCCCGCTGGCGTTGACCTACTCTCCTGCTACTTGTGCACTGGCGCCCTCTGTTGGTACAAAACATAGTGAATGGAACCTGAATGTGTTGATGAATTGATGTAAATCTCAAGGTATAGACAAAGTGTTATTAAATAATAGGAAGGAAGAATATTAATCTGATATGAACAGTCTCCAACTGAATTTAGAGGAATTTTACATACGTTCCAGAAGCTGCAAATGTTGTGTTACTGAAAAGCATTTTAAATTAGAATATATTACAATGATGGGTAGATCTTCCCAGAGTAGAAGAATAAAACTACTGATCTTCCTTCAAAGCAGATGATTATATGATCTTATGGGGAAAGATTAAATTCTATTTAGGTATAATTCCTGGGTAATATGAATGTGAATTAAAACTGCTGGGCTTAATATATTAAAAGGATCATTATTGTGATACTGCAAAATTTGTGTTAAGTAATTATGGATAATGACAATACTTCTGTGTTTTTAAAAATATGGTATTAATAGACATAGGAGTTGTAGTCCAGTTAGTTATATTTGCATTTGGTTTCCAATTATTGGTTCACTCTAGAAAGTACATTTATTCTCAGCAATGAGGAATATAAGTTCTCATAGAATATATATATATATATGTGTATATATATATATATATATATATATATATAATTTTGATTTAAAGCTTTAATATGAATTACACTAATGCCAGATGTATTAACAATGTGGAAACATTTTTGGCAAATGCCATTGTGAATGACAATACACATACAGAAGAAGACTAACCAGTTTGATTTTTAAAAGATGTTTCTTAGATATAGCTGTATAATATTTAATCTAGAGCTAGCCATTTTATTATGGAAATTATCATAAATAAAATTTCTGAGAAATTTGTCCATAGGAAAAGTTGGTGTTACATAGGAATAGGCAAGTTACTGCTAAAAAAGTAGCAAATGGAAGGCAGGGTATCTTAATAGTTGTCTTTTACTCCACTTTTCTCTTAAAAGTAACCATTCTGCACTGGGGAGATAGCTCAGAAGGCAAAGCACCTGCCTGGCAAGCACAAGGACCCCTGTTGGATCCCAGGTACCACAAGTGGTGTGGGCCCCCAAAACTGGGAATGATGACACACGCCTATAATCCCAGTGCTTGGGAAGCTGAGACAAGAGGATCACTATGAATCTGAGCTGCATAATGAGACCCTGTACCAAATAAGTAAGTAAATAAATAAATGAATAAATACATAAATGTAACCATATTTAGCAGATTTGATTTTTAGCTTTTATGCAACTCTGTGCCTAACTATGATAGCAGTTATTGAAATATGATGTTAAAGATTTAATCAGGGTTCAGATAACTATACAAATCGAATATTGAATAAAGACATAACAGATTCATTTATTTTATTTTATTTTTTTAAAGTATTTAGTATAGGGTCTCACTACACAGATCAGACTGTTAGTGATCCTCCTGTTTTCAGCCTCCCAAGAGATGGAATTGCAAGTGCATGCCACCACACCCAGTCTCATTCACCATCTCAGTGTGTCCTGGGGATGAGGCTGGCACAGCATGCCCTCAGTGAGGCTGCCTGAGCAGGCCATTTAATCCTTTGAGCTATCTAGCCAGCCCAAGAAATAATAGATATAAATCAAGAAACTCTGTATTTATTTCCAGTGTACCATTAACAAGATATATGATTAATTCTGTTCAATCCTATTTATATATGTTTTAATTTTAGTATAGCTATAGTGATGCTATTTGTAGCTCATAGGTTTGAATAAAGGCATAAAATTGCAAAATTTATGTACACAGATAAAGTTCTGAAATATCTGACTTTTCATGATCAACAAGCTTGAAACTGATTGCTATATGATTAAGATAAAATTCTCAAATAATTAAAAAGAGAAATTAAAGTAACATAATTATCAATTTTGCAGGAACAAAACTTATGAGAGTACTATGAATAATTACGTGCACATAAATTAAAAGATGTAGTTGAGATAGACAAATATCATAAACATACAACTAACAGATAATAAATCATACACAATTAGAAACTGTAAACAAAATTTTAACCATTAAGAATACTGAAAATTGAAACTATAGGCTCCTGAGAAGCCCTATCCTCAGGGAACTGGATGGCTTTATCGGAAATTTCAATCACATATTTACAGATTTAAAACAGATCTCTCTCAAATTCCTTCAAACAGTCTAAGAAGAGGGAACATGTTCAGAATCATTCTATGATCAGAATTATTATTATCTTATTTATTTGTTTTATATTTTACAATATAAGTGGTCAGTTATTTTTTATTTTTTATACATTTTAATGAGAAAAAAGATAAATTAGCAATGAAACAGTTTCAAAATAAGTTAGAAGGATGGTTACAATAATTAATGCTATGCATATTGTTGTCTTCATAGTAATTATTCAAAGGACAAGATGCAGACCTGATATCTTTTTAAAAAATATTAGAATAAATGAGCTAAGATCATACCATGTCTTATAAGTAGATTGTAAGTCAGAGATACAGTATGAATCATAAAGCAAAAAGTATAACTAAATAATATTCAGAAAGTTAATTAAATATTAATTAATTTAAATTAAATATTGGAAAACACTTTTCCAAAATTCAAACCAAATCGTAAGTCCAACTTAGAGGCCAGAATATTGTGCATCATATACGTGAATCTATAGTCAATTCAGAGTACTCACATTGTATTTGAACAAGTTAGTATATACCAAGATACCAATTAATAAAATGTTTCCATGATAGTAAAGAATTACTACTAATAAAATATAACATTGATACTGGAATGGCAAACAGATGATCAGAACTTCTAACAGTTCAGCGATAGGATATCACACAAAGTTCTAGTATGTCGTGGATGTGGACAGTGTTCATGACACTTACTTGTGGCCAGGTGTCATTTGCGGGACTGAGGTAATACTATTTCCTTGGTATTTACCCTGTAGAACCAGACAAAATCATGACCCATAAGGTGCAGGAGAAGTCCATTTGTACAGTACGCTGATAGACATATTCTGCTGCTGTATACAATGGAAAAAGACTGCTTTTGCATACCTCTTTTTCTCCTGTGTTTGTTTGCCCTGTCTGGTGGGTTCTTTCCATTCTCCTTCATGCAGTTGTGATAATTTTGATCCCTCCCTAGAATATCTTTTAGTAAACTGTGCAGGGTTGGCTTAGTCATTGTGAAATTCTTTAGTTGTTCCTTGTTGTGGAAGTATTTCACTTCTCCCTCATACTTGAGAGAGAGTTTTTCAGGGTATGGCAGTCTGGGCTGGAATTTGTTTTCTTGCAAGACTTGAATTACTTTGGTTCATGCTCTTCTTGACTTGATGGTTAGTAAAGAGAAATCTACTGTTAGTCTAATGGGATTTCCTTTAAATGTGATGTTTCTTTTCTCTAATGGCAGAAAAAGAAATACTGTTTGTGTGCTGAATTATTGGGATTTTGATTATTATGCCTGGGTGTGGTTTTAATTGGGTTGACGTTATTTGGAGTTCTATATGCTTCAGTTCTCTGAACGTCAAATTGTTTCCTCATATTTGGGAAGTTTTATGCTATTACTTCTGTCCATATTCTTTTTATGTCATTTGTACAGATGTCTTCTTTTTCACTGATGCCCATTAGTCTTATGTTCTTTATCATCTTGTGGATGTTGAATTATTTTTTCTTGCATCCTACTTGTTATTAAGAGATCTTTTCTTACTTCTTCATTAGCTGAAATGGCATCTTTAAGATTAGAAAGTCTAGCCTGAGACCTCCAGCCTGCAGCGTCAGACCTCCTTTGGTCCACCTGAGACCTGCTCCACCCCTCCTGAGACCTCCGGCTGCCTGAGACATCCTCTGGCCCACTGTGAGCACAGCCTGGCCCACTGCAAGCACAGCCTATCCAGCATCAGGCCTGCGACATCAGACCTCTGACCCATAGCAAGCACAGACTATCCAGCAGATAGGTCCACCATGGGAGTCAGACCTTCAGACAGACACAAGCTTAGCCTATCCAGCACCAGGTCCATTACGTGAGTCAGACCGCTGGCCCACACAAGCTTAGCTTATCCAGCAGCGAGGCCCACCAGGTGAGTGAGACCTCCCTCCCTCAGCCTACAAGCAGCTCAGCTGACCCAGCATCCTGGACTGAACTACTAACCCGTGGGCACACAGTCCTGAACCAAAGGTCACTGATATACAGAATGATACAGACAAGGAGCAAAATTCAATCTCAGGTCCTGAGCCCACCTGTAACAGATACAGGAGATATTACCTTACAACATAGTGGAAATCATGTAGAGGAAATATATGAATCAATAGCTTCTGAGGTAGACAGACAAGTGCAGAAATGTATAAAACAACTTAGATCAGATATAACAAGTGAAGTAAAAAAAGAAATGCATGAGTTAATAGACTTTGAAACTAAAAAAAGACCTCTCTAAATTAATAGCATCTAAAGTAGGGGAACAACTACAGCAAGGCAGAGAGGAGAACAGAGCAGAAATAACCTTTGAACTAGAGAGAGAGGCTAACTATAATGAGAGACTTCAGTACCACTAAAGAAAACATTGATAAAAAATTAGAGGAGAATAGAAAAATGATGGATTCCATGATGGAGCATTATAGGAAAGCAATAGATCATATGCAACAGTTTCAAAGAGATATACAAGAAAATAACATCTCAATCCAAGCTGGCAAAACTGTATGAGCCAAAGTGAAGATAGAATCTCAGATCTTGAAGACACAGTCACAGCCAGTGAAAAGAAAGGATCTCTTGAAAACAACTAGGATGCAGGAAAAAATAATTAAACATCTACAAGATGATGCAGACATGAACAACGTGAGATTAATAGGAATCAACAAGAAAGAGGAGTTGACACAAATGATATAAGAAGAATATGGGCAGAAGTAATAGCAGAAAACTTCCCAAATTTGAGAAAACAATCTGACATTCAAGGAACTGAACTATATAGAACTCCAAAAAACATCAACCAGACTAAAAACACACCCAGACATATAATTGTCACGATCCCAGAAATTCAGCAAAAGAATAATATACTAAATGCTGCTAGAGAAAAGAAACAGATCACATTTAAGGGAAAACTCGTCAGAATAATGGTAGATGTCTCTTCACAAACCATGAAGTTAAGAAGAGCATGGAGCAGAGTGCTTCAAGTCCTCCATGAAAACAAATTCCAGCCCAGACTGCTATACCTAGCAAAACTCTCCTTCAAGTATGAGTGAGAAATGAAATACTTCCATGATAAGGAACAACTGAAGAATTTCATGACATCAAAGTCAACCCTACAAGGTATACGAAAAAAAAAATTTTACAGAGAGACCAAAATGACCCGAATTCAACAAATGAGAAGAGAAAGAACACACCAAATAGGGCAACCAGTTAAACACAGGAGAAAAAAAGGGGTATACAGTAGTAAGCAAAACTCATGTCAATCATCAATCAATACATTTCATTTATAACCATCAATGTAAATGGGCTCAATTCACCAATTAAAAGATAAAGACTGGTGGAGTGTGTTAGGAATCAAAGTTCAAAAATATTCTGCATACAAGAAACACACTTAACTCATAAAGAAACTCATAGGATAAAAGTTAAAGGGTGTAAAGCTATTACTATTTACTACATGCTCCAGCACCTCAGAAGAAATCAGGGGTAAAAACTTTGTTTGCAGACACTCTAAACTTCAAATCAGACTTGGTCAAACAAAATAAAGAAAGACACTATTTACTTGTTAAGGGAAAAATTCAAGACGAAAAGGTAACACTCATAAACATGTATGTACCCAACATGGGAGCACCAAGTTATATAAGACAAACCTGAATGAAGACTCTCATACGCAATATCACAATTTCAACAGGAGACTTTACCACCCCTTTATCCCAAAAAGATAGGTAAAGCAGATAAAAAATTAGTAAAGAAGTAGCAGACCCGAAACAGAACCTAGAGCAACTCCACTTAGTGGACATACAGAGTGTTCCACCTAAACACTTCAGAATACACATTTTTTTTTCAGCTGCACATGGGACATTTTCTAAAATAGACCAAATATTTTTTTCATTGTCAAAATCAGAGCTCTTTAAATGTTCTTTAATTTGAATTTATCTTCTCTTTTATATCATCATTACCATAGCTTTCTTTTTAAATTTTTAATTCCTTTTAATAATAAATATCAATATGATAGTTTCACACCTTAGTAGTACATTCGCAATAATTGGCACATTGCATATTGTCCTCACAATAGTAATACATAGTACAGGGTGTGGACATGATACATTTTATAATTGATATTGGCAAGGAAAGAAAAAAAAAAGGAAAAAATATTCTTCTCTTTGAACTAAGAGTAGGCAAAAATTCATAGACCAAATATTAATCCATAGTATGTTCAAGAAAATAGAAATTAGCCCATGCCTACTATCTGACCACAATGCAATGAAATTAGAAATTAGAAATAAATGACAAAAGAATCCAAAAGAACCCCAGAAATGCATTGAAACTAAACAGCACCCTTCTCAGCAATCAGTGGGTTACAGATGAAATTAAACAAGAAATTAAACTATATCTAGAATTTAATGAAAATTCAAACACAGCTAACCTGAATTTATGGGATGCAATGAAAGCGTAAATAAATTTTCCTAATATAAATTTTCCTAAAAGAGGGAAATTTATAGCCCTGAACTCACATATTAAGAAGACAGAACAGGAACAAATAAATACTTTGATGCGGTACATAAACCAACTAGAAACAGAAGAGCAAACGAAATCCAAAGCCCAAAGGCAGGAGGAAATTATAAAGATTAGAGCAGAAATTAATTCAATTGAGACAAAGAAAACAATACAAAGAGTTAATGAATCCAAAAGCTGGTTCTTTGAAAGATTAAATAAGATTGATAAGCCCCTAGCTAACCTCATCAAAAAGAGGAAAGAAAGGACTCAAATTCAAGCAATAAGGAATGAAGAGGGTGAAATTACTACAGACCTAGCAGAGATACAGAAGATCATAAATAGCTACTTTGAGAATCTTTACTGTCACAGTATTGAAGTCACAGAAGAAATGGACAGATTCCTAGAAAAGTACAAATTACCAAAATTGAATCAAGAAGATACTAGAACTCTCAATAATCCAATAACAGCCAATGAAATACAAAATGTAATAAAAACCTACCAACAAAGAAAAGTCCAGGACCTGATGGATTCGCCACTGAATTCTATAAGAAATTTAGAGAAAACATAAGCCCAGTACTTCTCAAACTCTTCAAGGAAATTGAAAATAAAGCAATCCTCCCAAAATTATTCCTAGAAGCAAGTATTACACTGATACCAAAACCAGAAAGAGACACAACTAAAAAAGAGAACTACAGGCCAATTTCTCTTATGAACATAGATGCAAAAATTCTTAATAAAATCCTCATCATTAGAATACAACTAATCTTCAAGAAGATTATACACCATGACAAGGTAAGATTCATCCCAGGAATGCAAAGATGGTTCAATATGCACAAATCTATAAATGTAATACACTATATCAATAGAGCCAAAGCAAAAAATCACATGATCATCTCAATTGATGCAGAAAAGCCTTTGACAAGGTGCAACACTCATTCATGTTGAAAGTCCTGCAGGAACTTGGAATAGAGGGCCTCTGCCTTAACCTGAAAAAAGCCATCTATGACAATCCAACAGCTAACGTAATTCTAAATGGGGAAAAACTGAAATCTTTTACTCTCAAATCTTGTACAAGACAAGGATGTCCTCTATCACCACTCCTATTCAATAGTTCTGAAGTCATTAGCTACAGCCATTAGACAAGGGAGAGAAATAAAAGGAATAAAAATAGTTAAAGAAGAAGTTAAAGTATCATTATTTGCAGATGACATGATAATTTATTTGGAAGACCCCAAAAAAGTCCACGAACAAGCTACTAGAATTAATATACAAATTCAGTAGCATAGCAGGTTGCAAAGTCAACACACAAAAGTCAATAGCATTCCTCTCTACAGATAATAAGACACTGAGAACTATAGTGCATCTAAGGAGAGTCACCCAGAGAAAAACATTCTCTCAGGCTTTCACTGAGAGAGAAATTAGAGAAATAATACTTTTTACAGTCGCACCAAAAAAAAATGAAATATTTAGGAATAATCCTAACTAAAGAAGTAAAAGATCTTTTCAATGAAAACTACAGTACTCTGAAAAAAGAGATTCTAGAGGATTTCAGAAAATGGGAAGATATTCCCTCCTCCTCGATAGGAAGAGCCAACATTGTTAAGATGGCGATACTCCCTAAACTGTTATACATATTTAATGCAATTCCTATCCAAATACCATCAATATACCTCACAGAACTGGGGAAGTTATTTCTAAAATTTATTTGGAACTAAAAAAGACCCAGCAAAGCAAAGACATTCCTGTGCAGCAAAGGTAAGGCAGGAGGCATTACAATTCCTAACCTAAAGATATACTACAGAGCTACTGTGATAAAACCAGCATGGTACTGGCAAAAAAAGAAAAAAAAAATAGACCTGAGAATCAGTGGAATAGATTAGAAGATGCACAAGGAAGTTAAAAAAAACACTCAGCTACCCTATTTTTGACAAAAGGGCCAAACATATTTACTGGACAAAAGATAGCCTCCTTAACAAACGGTGCTGGAAAAACTGGCTCTCCATATGTTGAAAACTAAAACATGACCCAGGTCTATCACCATGCACTAAACTGAAGTCAAAATGGATTAAAGATCTAAGTATTAAAAGAGAAAGCCTAAACCTCCTAGAGGAGAAAGTCGGAGGAAATCTTGAAGACATTGAGGTAGGCAAAGAGTTCATGGACAAGAATCAAAAGGAACACTTAACACTTGACAGAACCAACAAGTGGGACCTCCTCTGGATGAGAAATATTTTCATGTCAAAAGAAATTACCAACGGAGTGAAAAGACAGCCCACAAATTTCGAGAAGATTCTAACTAATAAATATTCAGACAAAGGTTTTCTATCTAGAATTTATAAAGAACTAAAAAACATTAGGGTTCCCAAAATTCAAACACCCAACCCAGAAATGGGCATCTTAGATGAACACACACTTCTCAGAGAAAGAAATTCAGCAAGCCTATAAATACATGAAGAAATGCTCCACATCACTAGCCATTTGTGAAACGCAAATCAAAACAACACTGAGATACTATCTTACCCCCAAAAGAATTGCTACTACAAAGCAATCAACCAGCAACAAATGTTGGAGAGGCTGTGGGGAAAAAGGAATCCTTCTACACTGGTGGGAATAATGCAGATTGGTGCAACTATTATGGAAAGCGGTGTGGATGATGTTTAAAAAACTAGAACTGGAAATCCCATTCAATCCAGCTATCTCCCGACTGGGAATTTTTCCAGAAGAACTGAAAACATCATATCACAGTGATATCTGTGCACCTATGCTCATAGCAGCTCAATTTGTCATAACCAAATCCTGGAAATAACCAAAATGCCCATAGACTGTCTGAAGAATCATTGAAAAAGATGTGGTATTTTTATAAAATGGAATATTACTCAGCTATAAGGAATGATAAAATAGAAGACTTCATTTATAAATGGATATATCTGCAACATATACTTATAAGTGAAATAAACCAGACCTACATATGCAAATATCGTATAGTCTCTCTAATGTAAGGACTCAAAAGAATAAATAAATAAATAAATAAATAAATAAATAAATAAATAAATAAATAAGTTTTGGGCGGTACCAGGAATCAATCTCAGGAGCTTGTGTTTTCTGCATTCTCAACCCCTTATACATTTTTTTTAGAAGAGTGACTTAAATACAAAATGCATTTGGAAGAGTTAAAAAACTAATGTTTATTGAAAATGTTAATGTTTAATTATTTGATCAGTCTTACATACCAATGTCTGTTGATCTACACTGATTTGATGATGAAAATATGCAATTCAACCATTGTTAAATTTTTCTTATTTTGAAATTCTGTACTATATGTACTCTTACTTGTTACTGTTTTTTTTCTATCTTTGTTTCTGCTATTTTTACTCTTTAAAATAAATAATTAAATAAACAAACAAATAAATAAATTTTCAAAAACTGTTTGAAAGTCTATTTCTACTTCCATTGAAATGGTTTTGCCAGCTTGTGATTCAGGTGTAATTTCTTGTACAGCATTTTGAATCTGCTTCACACATTCCATTACTTTCCTATATTGCTAATTCAAGCATTCTGTCATTTTTCTATTCTCCTCTATTTGTTTATCAGAGTCTTCTTTAGAAGCAGTTAGTACTGCTTTTATTATAGGTATTGTTTCTTTTTTTTACTTCAGAAATTATTTCTGATCTGATTTCTTCTATACCTTTCTGAAATTGTTTCTTTATCTCAGATGCTATTTTTTCAGAGATTTCAGGTGTGTGATTTTCAATTTCTTCTATGCTACTTTCTCCTGTTTTTGTTCTTGATGGGCTCAGGGCCTGAGAGTGCATTTTGCTCCTCCTCTTTGTAGTTTTGTATAGCTCTGTCTTCTCACTTTTGGTGTAGAGCTTTGTTAGAGTTCTTACTTTAGCATGAGACCTGCATCTACCAAGTTCAAACTTGTCTGAGTAGGTATGGCTTGGGTTTGGCTGCTGAGCTCCACTTCTTCCTGCTCCAGCCCTTGGAGGAGAACCTGTTGTGCCACTCTGGCAAGATGTTCTCCTCCTGGATCAGTTGGAAGGGTCTATTCTCTAGTATCTCTGCAGGGAGTTCTGCGGCAATTTTCCACTCACATGCTGGGCTTCCTTTAATTTTTTTGCCTTTTTGAGACAAAGTCTTGCTATGCACTTCAGGCTAGTCTTGAGGTCACTGTTGTAGACCAGGCTGATCTTGAACTCACACTGATGCTGCTGCCTCAGCCTTCCATGTGCTGGGATTATACGCATGTATGAACATACCTGGCTCTTGTTGCTGAGTTGAATGAGTTTCCAGCAGGCCCCAGGTAGTCTCACTCAGGTGCTGAGCTTTGTTGTGGGGTCAAAGGAGTTTCTGGTGGGCCCAGGGTGGTATACTTCATATGCTGGGTCTCGTTGCTGTCTCAGTCATGCACTGGGCCTGGTTGCTGGGTCAAATCCATGGTCTGTATTATTCTGATACAAAAGCCAAAAGAAAAATATCACAAAGAAACTATATGCTCTAATAAATACTAATGCAAATATTCTAGATAATATACTATCCAATACTAATCTGGATGTTCTCAGTTTCACCTCACAGTCACAGGATTAAACAGAATGACTAAATGGGCTTTGTTCATGGAATATAAGGATGGTTCAACATATATGAATCAAAAACATAATTAATATTGATATATTAAGAAAAATGTAGTTTTATAAGCTGCATGATTGTCTCAACTTATGCAGAAGAAAACATTCGATTAGACCAAACATTCTTTCCTTATTAAAAATAAAATAAAAAATAAAGAAAGGAGACTCAATGCCAGCTATATGAGAAAAATTCATGTAAAAACAATATAATATCATATTTAATTGTGTAAGACTGAGTGATTTACTTCTAAGTTAAGAGGAGCCAGACAAGAATATGTTCTTTCATCACTATGAGTCTTATCCAGTATTACAATTCCTTTTTTTTTTTTCAGTATCACAATTTCTGATAAGATCATTTAGTACAGAAAATAAAATAAAAGGTATTCCAGTTAGAAAACCAATAAAAACATCTCTGCTCACATACCACATGATCTTTTAGAAGGCACTAAGTATGTCATAAAAATCCTGCTACAATTAATAAATGAATTCAGCAAAGTTACAGGATACAAGTTCAACACATAAAAATAAATTATATATCTATATATTAAAAATGAGAAATTGAAAAGAAAATGAAGAAAACAATAGCCTTTAAAACAAAATAAAAAATAATAAAGGCACAAACTGAACCAAAGGAAAAGTTATAAAACTTGAAATGTGTTGAAAGAAGACATGTGTAAGTAGAAGGGCATCAGTTTTCATGGACTGGAAAAGTAAGGTTGTTGAGGAGTTAGCACTACTCAGAGTTATCTACAGAGTTGATGTGACCCCTATCAAAATCCCAACCACATATATTTTTGTAAAGGCAGAAAATTAATTCTCAAATTCATATTGAGACTTGAGGTACTCAGAGTAGCCAAAATAATCTTGGAAAAGAAAAATAAAGTTGGAGATATCACATTTCTTGATTTTGAAACTTATCATACATTAATCAAAACTGTGGTTGTTGGCATAAAGACACACAGATACCACTGGAATAAGATAAAGAACCTAAAAATAAATGCTTACATACCTGGTTAAATGATTTTCAGCAGGGTGCTGGGACCATCCAGTCTGGTAAAAGACAGTCTTGTCAGCAAATAGTGCTGGGCAAACTGGATACCTACAAGCAAAGGAATGAAGTTGCACACACATAATCATATATCAAATATTAATGCAAAACTGATCAAACATCTAAACATGGGAGCTAAATTTGCAAAACTCTTTGGTTTAGGGTGAAAGTTTCAGGATATTTGATAAGAGACTACAATATAGAAGGTATGATCAACAAATATGGTAAGCGTTTAAATTTTAAAACTTGTTGCAACAGAAGACACATTCTTTCAAAATGTACCTTTCTGCTTTGAGCACACTCATCCTATTCTTCTTGTCACTTTCTGAAGTGGTTCTGAAAGTTCTCTTTCGTGAGAGTCCTTAGTTGATTTGTGACTGCTTCCCTGTCTTGAACTAATTCAAAATGTTCTTCTTTTATAGTTGTTTTGATATTTGGAGAGAGCCAGGAGATGCCCAGTGCCAGACCCGAATAATAAGGTGATTGAGAGCACATTATATTTTTATATTTGATCAACATTTCTGTAAATGATTTGAACACATTTAGAACATAAAGAAAGTTATAAGAAGACATTCATGAAAAGGACTTCTAAAAATGTTCCAGAAAGTAGCAAGAGCAGTGGGACAAAGGTATTCAAAGGAAAGGGGACTTTGTGAGGTAGAATTAATTGATTTCAATGCAGTGGTATCTGTGTGCCATTTGTCCCTTACTATAACAAATTAGAGAAAGTATTTAATATTTGGTTACAATGAAAAACAGGTAACAAGAAAGAAAAAGATACTATTTACTCTCAATACCTTTGGAGGTGGCTCTATAAATTTTATTTTCATAATGGATGATTTCAATGTGCGGTTATATATATATATATATATATATATATATATATATATATATATATAGTTGTTGTTATTGTTGTTGTTCGAACTCATGACCTTGTACTTTCCAGGCAGGCACTGTGCCACAGAACTATCTCCCCAGCCCCTAATATGGTTTTAAGGTCATATACTACTACAGAACATTTTATTATTGCAATTGCATTGTTACTTACATTAAATGAATAGGAACAGAAAAATTAAGCTTTTTGTTTAACATACTATATCACCTTTAGATTTCTTCAGAATCCTTTTACTTTTCTTGCCAAGATTGAAAAAATATAATAAACTCATTCTTTGGTTGTCTAAATGATTAAGTAACTTGAAGTCAGGGGCTATAATTCATCCATTTTTCAGTCTTACTCTATAGACAACAGTTCAAAGCTTTGGTTGGATTGGCCATCACCAAAGCATTTGCTGAAATGAAAGGTAAACAACACAGCTATTGATCAGAATTTCAGTTGAGTCTTTGTTCTTACTGCATTTTTATATCACTCTGAAGTAACTTAATTTGCTTTTACTTTGTATCTTTAATAAAGAAATCATTTTGAAATCATGTTGTCCACTTATAGCTAGTTCAGGAATCAAATGTGTCTGTATGTACGGAGTGCATTATTCACACCAAATCTCCTAAAACATCCTTTTTATTAAAACAGACGGAGGTGGTTAATTCTCATACATAGAAATGTACAAGTTTTTGAGACAGTGCATTCACTTTATTTAGTAAGGTATCTACTTGGTGGAAAATTCCATTTCAACAGACCATTAGCTTTTTATGAATTTGGCATGATGATATCAATAGCTATTTGTAGTATGTAGAAATACTTTATTACAATAAATTTACCTAGTTTCCTTAAATGGAGGAGCAATAATGGATCATTTAATGAAAAATGTTATCCAATATTCAACACTCAGGAATTCATTTTAAACATAATTGACAGTTTCAAGAGCAGTGTGGATTTTGATCAAAGAAGCATGGATAACCTAGAATTACATGGGCTTTTTAGGTAAAGTTTACACAGAACATACTGAAATGTTTCCACCTAAGCTTCATCTATTCTAAAAGATATAAAGTGAGGTAAATAACCTAGGAAATATAGAATAAGAGACCAAAATTGATCACCCACCAAGTAAAGGCAAATGATCTTTAAAATTAGCTAAATAGTAACTTTATTTGGTATATGATCAGGAAATATACGAACATTTTAGAGTTCTTGGTTTTCAAAGAAATAAAACACAGGGTCCCAGGGAGATGGCTCAATGGACTCAAATGCCTGCTTAGGCAAGGTTAGGCAAGGTTAGGCAAGCGCAGGGACTACAGTTTGATTTCTGGCGCCGCATGCTACGCCGGCCCTGACCCCAGGGAATGCTGAGCTGGCCACAGAAACCAGGGCACATGAATGTAATCCCAGTGCTGGGGGCTGGGGAAGCTGAAAACAAGAGGATCACCATGAGGCTGAGATGCATAGGGAGACCCTGCAACAGCCAAATATGCGAGAGAGAGAGAGAGAGAGAGAGAGAGAGAGAGAGAGAGAGAGTGAGTAGATGAGCACTCCAGTTCCTTGTGTGGCCCAAGGATAACAGCATGGGATCAGCTCAGACAGACTCCACCTTCTCTTCCTGATCTACTGCAACCTCACAGAGCAGGCAGGACAAGTGATCAACACTGCGAAGATGAGAAGGAACATGTGCAGTTAAATAGAACTAAGTTTTAAAATGCTAGCAATTATTTAACATTCTCTAGTAAAATTTTCTTCTGTCAATTTAAATATTCTGTGAGTGCAGAGACAAAGATAGAGGAGCTTGGAATAATGTAGTTTATTCACTGTATGAGTGAGAGTTGCTACATGAGCCAGAGAAGTCCTATGGTCGCTTTTTGCAACCTCTACAAAACTGAAGGCCTACACTGGGGCTCTGCTCAGCACAGCGTCTTCTATGCATCCTACTTTCAGTCCCAATGAAATAGGTTGACAAAAAAGTAGGAGAAAAGCAGAACCAAATAAAACTATCAACCAAGATAAAAACATCCAAACGTCTCAGTTGCTTGGATTTCTAAATTAATCCAATAATCATCTACCTGGAAGCAGTAGAAAGCAAGGCTCTCACAGCCCTGCCTAGTCAATTAGTTTAATATTTTTCCCTTTTGAAGTAATAATATAAATTTAAATAACAACAACAAATATTGCTGCAGTACCGTTTTTGTGACTGTTATTCTTTTTCCATCTTATAATTTCATAGATATATATAGTTAGTGGGCTGACTAAACTTTTGGTCTACTTCTATATTTTTGTTTGTTTGAACCTTAGTATGAGAAAAATAAAAATAATCCTTGTTACTGATTTCAGGTTCACAATTATACAAAGCTTATCTTCTGTTAATTTATTGTCTTTGCAAAACATATTTTATTTAACATAATTTCATTTAAATATCAGATGTGTAATATTTACTATATACATTAATTTTATTATTTATGTAAAACAAATTCATATTCATCTACTCTTTCAATAGAAGTAATGGAGCAAAACCTTATTTTCTCAAGCTTTGACCTCTGATAAAAGTGAAAAATGTAATATTGATGATATCTTCTTAAAACTTTCTTACAAATATTAAATATTTCAAAAACTGTCTTGTAAAGGTTGCTGGCTGCTGATAAATATTTTTTGAACGGTTCGATTTGGATTTTTCTGAGGATTTCCATGTTTCTTTGTTTTGTGCAAGTCATAGAATAGGTAAGCAGCTCTTAATGAGACTCCTTAGTTCACATAGCACTCAGCCCTGCTTTTATTTAACCTTTCTGTTCAATTATACAAAGCCAGTTTATGTTGGTTGCAGTCTTGATTCTTATTTCTGTTTTCCTGTGGGACAATTTTCCTTCTCTGTATTTGACCTGCACAGCTGGGACCTTTGTTGAAGTAATTAACAATATTATTATGTGAAATTTCCCCTTAAACTCTGATATAACACCCGTTCTCCCATGATCCCTGAACTGAGGTCTCAAGAGGAACATTTTCTACTTTTTGCCTGGCATCCCCACATCCACTAAACCTCATTATCTCAATGAGAGTACACTGGTTTAGGCATCATGGATATTGGACATTGACTGTCCTCTTTGAATGGAGGAGCAGTCCTTGTTTATGTAAGCCATGGATTAAGTTTAAATAAGGTGAAATTCCAGGGGACAGAACATTATTTCTCTTCCTAGCTGAGTCACTTTTGGTCATACACGTCTTATATGAAACAAGGAAAAAGGCCTACAGTTTTCATTAGTCTATAATTTCTCGAAAGCATGTTTAGAGGGTCATTCTTTTTCTTGAGTTGTAAATGAAGCAGAACAGCAGAAGGTTTCACATAACTGGAGTATAAGCAGCCCCTGGGCTACATTTGTTGTACCATTATGCATGTTTCTAGTTGTGCATGAATTTAAAGCTTAAAAGAACAAAAAACTAGAATATTTTGGGTATAATCAAAATTGTATCTGTAGTTTCATTGTGTTTAAACATGGCATTTAAGAACCTTAAATTGTGCACAATTTTCTATGGTTTCATAATAAACAAACAAGCTTTGTGAATGTATGGCTTCACTGTTGGTTCATACCTACACCTACCATGGATCATATAAAGCTAGTAATACAATGCAAACATCCTCTATAATTCAGATGTAGGATTCCTTTTCCTAAGATTATATCATTTAATACTCAAGTGTTTTTTTGAAAATCTGGAAGTCTGCCAACCATTGGAAAAGAAAACATATTGCTCAAAAAATGTTGTTCCTTAATAATGGGTCTTAATGACAGCAGCAGAAACCAGAGGGTAAAATTTACCAGAGTTAAAAGTTATGCTAGTCAGGGAAATGGTACCAGGAGAATCCCAACATTTGAATGGTTGACCTGATGATCTTTATAAAAACCAGATGATGTTCCAGAATCTGACAGAGGGTCAGAAACTAGAGAAAGAAAACCTTTGAGGGTGTAGAATGAATGTTTAGTGCGAGGCTGTTGATTCAGTCATCAACACTAATAACATTTCTAAAGATAAATCAGAGGTGTAAGTAACTAATCACATATTCTACACAATGTTGAGAGTATCCTCTTGCAGGGAAATGCGTTTGTTGCTGTGTTGCTAACCACGAAGTATGTTTGTTCTTCTTTATTTTAGAATTTTGGGAATTAAAAAAGGGTGTAGGGCCAGACGTGGTGGTGCACGCCTGTAATCCCAGCACTCGGGAGCCTGAGGCAGGAGGATTGGTGCGAGTTCGAGACCAGCCTGAGCTACAAAAGTGAGCTCAAGGACAGCCTCAACTGCATAGCGAGACCCTGTCTCAAAAAGACAAAAAAAAAAAAAGGGTGTAGGAACACACTGTTATTTATTGGGAATCTGTCATGTGTCCCATGCTGTCAAATGTGTAGCTTCATCCAGCTGATCTCTGAAAAATGTCCTACAAACTGTGTAAAGCAATCACCATTCTCAGAGAGACGCAACTGCTATTCATGGAAGTACAGTGTTTTGCTAAACAGTACAGTTGTCCTAATCCTGGTGTTAGTTTACCAAAGAGCTCTGCATTTTTGAAGTACCCTATGTTAGCACTAAGACTGAAAATTTTTGGAAGAGGAATAATGAAAGAATCAGAATATGTATGGTTCTCATGTGTGTTGTCAACCTATCACTTAGACTCTTGGTCCTTCGGGGTGGAGGAATAAATGAACTGAATATTTATTTAATAGCTTAACATGAAAATAAAGAAATGCAAGAGTTGGGAGACTCAGTAAATTCCTGACCCACAAATGGTTCATGGAAATTAGCAAAGGAAAAGCAGTGGTGGGGCAATGAAATGATCCAAAGTATAACTCAAGAGTTTGAGTTCCTCAGACAGAACAGAGAAAAAAGTTCTTTATAATAACTAGCAGTGGAGAATTTTTTTTTCCTAGTGACTCACTAGGGGACAGAGGAGAGAAAGAATGTGGTTCTTTTACATCATTGTGTTTAGTATGTTGTGTCATGAAATGTCATGAAATGCCAAATGTCTCGCAGCTGGGGACCTATCACACAACTAAAGCACAGGCGCAAGCTTGATCTGTGTATCTTAAAATCCATCATACTTATTTAAATGAAATTCTGTGTGTGTCTTTTAGTTTCAGCACCATATTCTGTAATAATTAAGTTATTACTAAATTATATTTTCATCTTTAATTTAGAATGTGTTGATTCTGTTTCCAAATGCATAGAAGGACAATCTTATTATTTTTAAAAAAAAATGTATTTACTACAGCGTTTCACTATGCAGCTTGGACTTGTAGTGATCTCAGCACTGGGATTATATATGTGTACCACCCTTCCTGTCTAGGTAGCAGGCTCAGTGGACCCATGGGTGGGGCTAGTGCAGCACATGGCACCGGCAATTGGACCCCTGTCTCTCACTTATCTAAGTAGGCGCTGTCTCGCTAGCTCTGTTTGTTTGTGATATTGGGGATTGAACTCAGAATACTGCACTTGCCAGGCAGGCACTTATGCCACTGAGATATCTCCCTAGTCCCCACAATCTTCACTTTTGTCCACTAAATGTATTATAAAATATAATGATGTAGTCTAACAAACCTGAAAAGCTCTGCTTTTTTTTTTTTTTGGCATGACATATGTAAAAGAAATAATTTTATGTGAATACTTATTTTTTCATTTTGTTAGATTTATCCAATTCATGTTTTCTAAAATATCATCAATCATGTTGAAAAATCATAGAAACATGTTTTAAAAACCCTATTCATAAGTGAAGAGTTTGGACATCTCAGTTATCTTAAAATTTAGTGTCATACTTGAAAGCAGTTGTTTTTATTGCTTAAGACAATTATGTCAAGTTTTACAATTATGAGACCAGGAGCTTTTCTTTGTGTGTGTATTTAGTACAGAGTCTACAGGCTCTCACTACACAGATTGGACGTGTAGTGTTCCTTTTGTTTTCAGCCTTCCAAGCACTGGGATTACAGGCACATGCCACAATGCCCAGTCTCAGTCACCCATTTCAGCATGCCCCAGGGACGGGGCTGGCAGGCTATACCAAGAATCAAACCCCAGTCCCTGTTTCTGACTAAGCAGGCACTTTAGTTCACTGAGCTATCTAGCTGGCCCAGGAAAAGTTTTATATTAAAATATATTTTTCTTTAGCTTTTCAAGTTCACATTAAAGAATGCTACTTATAGGTTTTATATCAGAATTTCAGTTATAAATAAGTGTAATTACTAGAGAATTAATTTTGTCTACCTGCAAGGAATAAGTGCACTTATTTTCTATTTATAGAACATAAAAATATATAGTATCGATTGCTATTAAATGGGGGAATCTTCTGATCAGAACTTCATTTGAAATATTACTTTGTTTTATCCTAAGATATGTGATTTTTCTTCCAATATTTATTGTGAAGTTCATTTAAAACAAAACAAAATAAAGTAAAACAATCAGACAAGATAAGAAAATAATGGCAAAATCTCTCCATGATTCTTTTGTCCTATCTCCGTCTTGTCTTCAGAGTACTTTTGTCTCCCAAAATGGACAAAACTAGATATTTATTCTAAAAGACATAGGCTGGTAATAGCACATGTCTTGCTAAATTTAATATATCTTTTAACCAAGATAAGTTACTGCAGAAGAAAGGACTCTTAATTCTCAATTCTCAGAATTATGGTTTCTTCTGTCATGAAATATACTATACTTTTTGTAATGATGGATTGATTGTATCATTTTAAGAAGTTTAGAATCTTAATTATGTGGGCTTAGCAGTTCTACCTCTAGGGTGTAGAGGAGCCACCCTAGAGCAGCTCATTGTCTGGATGGTGTAAAGGGGAAATGAGTTAGGATGGCCTTGCTTTTGCCCTTCAGAGAGCACCGTCTTTGCCTTCTCCTGGAATGTCATCTCCTGGCTTCTAGTGCACATTCAGGTCCTTTTGCCCTCTGACAGAGACTCTTCAGTCTTTCCACATGGAAATTTCAGCCTTCCACTGAAGACCCATTGGACCCCTGATGTGGACTTGCATGGGACCCTGCAGTGAACTCTGGAGCCTGGATTGAAACCTTCAGTCTCCAGAGCACAGACACCCTCTGCACACTTCCTTGTGCAGATCTTGTAATTTCTTACACATTTATATATCTTACATTATTACCTTTTCTTGAGTTAAACATTGACTGATATACTTTTCAATATATATGTATTTGATACATTGTCAATCTTAAAAGGGCTATCGTATTATACAGTGTACAACTAGTTTTGTAAATAAAAAATAATTACTCTTTTCACATAAGTGAATTTTACTATCAGTGTGTACTTGATGCATGAAACGGAACATTTTCCATGAAGTAACTTTTCTATCATTCAATTTAGTTTATTCGGTACTCCTACTTGCGTTGCACTTTACACCTTAACCTTCTAGAGCTCGTGCTCACTATCATCATGCTGTATGACCACTCAGTATTTGCTTCTTCTGCATGCCACGAATTTTCAATATTTTTGGAGATATAAGATGACATTGATGTTCAATTATATCTTAAAGAAATCAATCAGACCACCTGCTGGAGGTCAAAATAGCCAGGAGGGCAGTACATCTAGTATACACTATTTGCTAATGCACTGATACTAAGTTTTCTAGTATTAAGGCAGTTTAATGGCTGATGATTCAGTGATACTAGCTTCTTGAGAAGTTCTGGGAGGAGCCTCTCCATATTGCCTTTCCAAAAATCCATAATGGAAGACCAGGTCTGCTGCCACTAAGACAATGTTGTCAGCTAATCTGTGCCTATGGCTACTCTTCTCCAGTGTCAGCATAGAATTAGAGTAATAATCCCAGAATTAGAGTAACTATTCACCTCTACTTTCATTTTATGTAATTTCATAATTCTACACATATTTAAAGAGGTGATTTAGAATGGAACTATTTCAATTTTTTCCCATTTTTTCACATTTGGTAAAATAATGAAATTCAAGCAATGTGTAAAAAAATCAATTCTTTTTGTTTCCTACTGAGAGACCCTATCATTTCAAATCATCTGTGCCTGGAAGGCCTTATTTTAAATAATTAAATATAGATAAATTGCATTTTTGCTTGTTTGTTTTATTTTGTGCAGGATCTCACTATGCAGCTCTGACACACAGTGATCCTCCTGATTCCTGCCTCCTAAATGCTGGGATTACAGGTGTGTGCCACCTTACCGGGACTCCATCGGCTGGCTCAGCATGCCAGAGAGTGTGGCTGGCGTGACAGGTAGGGCCAGGAATGGAACCCCGGTCCCTTCACTTTCCTAAGCAAGCACTTCGTCCTCTGAGCTATACCTCCGGCCATGGCAAATTCCATTTGAACTGATTTGTTTGCTTACACTTCAAAAATTAAAGATATCATATGTATCACTTCGTGAATAGTTTCTCATAAACTTTTTCATTGAATATATGCATATGCTCATTTAATGAAAAGAAGCTTTTCAATAACATACTTAATATAACAACTTTAACTTTCAATGTTTTCCTTTTGGGTATAATTTTATGTAAAGGAATGCAGCATTTATCTCTGGCTTAAATCATAGTTGGCCTCATCTGTGGGTAGAGTGCTTAAGGAATTCAATTTATGATACCTTGTGGGAATTTTTCTTTTAGGTGAAGTGTATATCAAATTGTTTTGTGGTTTTTGAAGGAACTTTTTGGCATTCAGGGCCATTTCAAGCACTGTGTAAAGCAATCTTCAGCACTTTCTGGGAAGTAGAATACTTAAAATTCACAGGGAAACATCAGATGTAGTATGTATACCTAGGATACCATTGAAAAATTTCTGTAGTTAATTTTGGTGTCTATGCTAATTTATATGCGGATACTGTCAGCTATTTTCAGTCAAACCAATTATTTCATTTTACATTGCGAAGTCCTTGCTTCAGTAAAGTTTTTACTTTCTCAATGCAGTGGATTTTCTTTCTCCTTGTAGCTCTTTTTTTAGAGGGTGGAGAGAGCAGGAGATCCTAGCTATTGCTGTGAGAGAAGAGCAGGAAAATCCACACCCTCTCTTAGGAACTGAACAAGGCACAAGGCTCAGGGCCAGAGAGATAGCTCAGTGACACAAGCACCCGTGAGGCAAGCGCAATGTCCTGAGTTTGAACCCTGGTACAAAAAATAAAACAAAAATAAAAAAGTTCTCATGACTGCTGTGTCTGAATACTTGCACTCTTTTTCTTCCTGGTGTCTTGCAGAGAATGTGTCTTTGAACAGGAAGGAGTCAAGGGATTGCTTACATTCTAGTCATAGTGCCTGAAGAGTAGGCTTGCACCTCTGTGCCCTAGCACTTGTATTTCATCCCTTGGACTGTAGGAATTTGCTGATTCATCCTTTTCTTGATTAGTTCTTTCACATGGTTCATCTTGCCAAGGGAGCCCAGGTGGACAGTCTCTACTTCTCTTACTCGGTTTGTGCTTTCAAAAGAATGAAGAAGACATCACTAGGAAGAGCTTCCAATGTACGTCATCTCCTGATACAGGTTCAGAATAAGTCCCTGGCAGGTATCGTTGGCCATTAGAAAACAATTAGAGGCACAACAGTAACAATGGTATCTTTTTAACAGAGCAAACTTTACAGCTTTATCTTCGATGTGTTTTAGAGCATATAGGCAAGTGATTTTTTTTTAAATGTTGATTCTGTAATTCGTTTTTAAAATTATTATTATTATTATTATTATTATTATTATTATTATTATTATTATTTTGTCTTTTTGAGACAGGATCTCGCTATGCAGTTCAGGCTGGCCTTGAGCTCACTTTCATAGCCCAGGCTGGTCTCGAACTCACACCGATCCTCCTGCCTCAGCCTCCCGAGTGCTGGGATTACAGGTGTGTGCCACCATGCCCGGCCACTAAAATTAATTTATTTTTCAATACATTTGGTTGTTACAAGGTTTTCACAGCTTGGACTCCTGGTGATCCTCCTTTCAGTCTCCCCAGAGCTGAGATTACAAAGGTGTGCTGCTATGCCCTGCTGAGAGTCTGGTGGTCTCAGCTCACCCTAGGAGAAGGGCTGGCCCAGGGTATGTAGTGCACAGGATCAAACCACAGTCCCTAAGCTTCTTTCCTAAAGCTGCCTAAACAGGCACTTTAGTCTACTGAGCTTTCTTGCAGGCCTGCAAGTGATTTTCTAAGGGTCACAGAAATCATTATCTGCCATTTCCTGAGCAAGGTTCATTCTGGTAGGTTTACACTGTTCAATATGGATATGACTGACAGTTGCAATTTCAGATTCTCAGTCAAAACTAAGAAACGGGATTCCCACAGTAACATACTACAACTGAAGTAAAAGAAAATATAGCTTCCTTATTCCTCAATGTGTGCCTGTATTTGCTTATGAGCCAACATTCCACCCAAAAGTTGGGTAACTTAGAATTTCCAATGAATATTTCATTTTCTTCCAGTGTGAACACTCTCCCTTTGGTTTAAATGCTGACTCTTTGAAATAGAATTCCCTTTCAGATATTAAATGACTGCCTTGGCATAGGTCAGTCTTTTTAGGTAAATCTATTATTTTACTTTTCTCTCATTTTGTTTCTATTTTCCAAGATGATAGCCATTCCCACATAGGAGACTGTTTCTGTAACAGTTTTAGGGATGAGTGGGTTTTTGTGTTCAAACAGCGTCCTGGAGTACCGCACTTGTGTCACTTGGTGCTTGTCGTGATGAGCTGGCACCTGCCTGAGGGTCTCATGGCCATACAGACGAAGTCATTGCCGGTGAGTGTCTTCATCTGGTCTGCCAATGTGTGTTGGATTAATTTTCACCATGTTTTTTGTTTTCTTTGTTTGGTGATAAAAACCACAATACATAAAATTTCCCATCTGTACTTTCCATTGCATAGTTTAATTGTGGCAAGTATGCTCACATGGTATAAAACAGATTTTTCAAAAGGTCTTAATCTTGCAAGAGACTTTATTAAAAACAATTTCTCTTTCCCATTCTACATTCTGTGACTTTACTTTTTGACTTTTGTTAGTATGTGTTTGTAGCACACAATGATTATGTTCATTGTAAGAAACTGAGGGCCGGGAGGGATGGCTCAGTGGTCTAAAGCACCTGCTTGGGGAAGCTTGGGCGGCTTCAGGGACCCCGGTTCAATCCCCGGCACCACATGCTGCGCCAGCCCTGCCTTAGGGGAGGGCTGAGCCGGCCATAAAAATGAGTGAATAAACAAACAAAGGTTCTGAAGTAATAAAAAAAAATAAATTAAAAAATTCTTAAAAACAAAGAAATTGGCACAAGTACAAAACACACTTTAATTCTTTTTTTCCTTCCCTTTATTCACCCACTATTTTGCTAACATCAGATTCATGTCCTTTCTTATAATCTTACAGAGTTAAGTATCACATATATGCGTTAAAAACTAGACTAATAGGAAAAAAACACATGAGACACATACTGATTTAATGTGTCTACAACATAGCCACATGGTCTATGTTGAGTTACAGTAACTTTTCTCTCTCTCTTTTTTACTCTTCTCTGTCTTTCACTTTGTACCTTTATCTTCAGACCTTGGTAACCATAAGTTTGCTCTCTTTTTTCACTACTTAAACAAGTTTAGGTAATTCGTGTAAGACCGCTTTTGTCTTTGTGTAATTGACTTATTTAACACAATGTCTTTAACATTTTATAATACCAAACAGGATGTTTTTTAAAATTTATTTTTAAGGCTAAATAGTACTACACTGTGTATATAGACCTCATTTGTGTACGTGGTTATCCTTTGAAGGGATTCTCCTTGTTTGCACGTACAAGCTGCCATAATAGTATTACTACGAACATGGCTGAGGGAACATCTCTTTGAAGTGTGGTTTAATGTCTCTGGGATGTTTATTCAGCAGTGGGACGCGTGGATCTTAGGTAATTCCATGTTCCAATCTTGATTTCCTCATTAAGCCTGACACTGTTTTCTGTAGCTGTTACAACATTTTAAATTGAACCACTGTGCACAGGTCTTCACATTTCTCTACATCTTTGGATACTTGCTATTTTTAAATAAACCAGATGTGTGTGTGAAGCGTAGTGATATTATATGTTTACTATATTATCATCTTAAGCTCACACTTCTTTTTGTTGGTAAATTTCAGTAAGTGGGTGAATTAAGGATAAATACTTTTACTAAACTACTTATGTTTTGTGATAGTTATTTCATTTTCAAGGAATGCAAAATAGTGATAGAAAAAAGCTGCATTAGAAATGATACAAAATTTCACTAAGCAAGGTAATAGTAATTCAACAATGGTTACTGTATTGCGTGATGTTATCTTTAAATTAGTTGTTCAAGTTACTAGATATAAACATGCAAGATTAGTTTAAAGAAACAACAAAACAAAACAAGAACAAAAACAGTTGTAGGAAATTCAGAAGAAAAAATAATAAGAAGAATAAAAAGAAAAAAATTAAGCATTAACTGTTCCTTCCAAAAGACCACCAGAAATCAGAAGTACAATTATTCAAAATACTCTTCATATGTACCTAAATATATCTTTTCCCCTCTTTCATTTGTTCTTTTCCTCATCCCAGTTTTTCCTTCCCATTAAGCTAATTCTTTCCTGCTCACAGGATCTATTGTACCTTTCATACTTTATTTACTTAGGTTCTCACACTAGTGAGACAATACAATCTATATGTTTGCACTTGTGGTTCTGATTTATTTCACTTACAATACAGTCTCTAACTGCCTCCATTTATCTACAAAAGCTTTGAATTTACCTTTTTTATATAACTGAATAATACTCCATTTTGTGTAAAATTATCATATCTTTTTATCCATTCCTTAGTTTATGAGCATTTGGGTTGTTTCCAAGATTTAGCTATGACAAATTGTACTGCTATAAACATGGGTGCAGGTATGATGATTTCAGTTCTTTTGGAAAAAGACATAGGAGGAGAATAGCTGGCTTGAATGAGACCTCTAATTCTAACTTTCTGAAGAATCTCCATGTAGATTTCCGTAATGATTGTACCAGCCTGCACTACAACCAACAGTGGAGATGGGTTCCTCTTACAGCCTCGCCAGCATGTTATTGGTTGGCTTCCTGATGAGAGCCATTTTTTTTTTCTGACATCAGGTGGCATCTCAGCATTATTTTAATTTGCCTCTCTTGAATGACTAATGATGTTGAACATTTTTTCATATATTTGCTATCTATCTATCTATCTATCTATCTATCTATCTATCTATTTATTTGGTACAGGGTCTAACTGTACAGCTCAGACTCAGTGATCCTCCTGTCTCAGCTTCCCTAGTGCTGGGATTACAGGTGTGCACCACCATGCCCAGATTCTGTGGCTGGCCTGGTGCACCCTGGGGTTCTGGAGTGGGCTCAACATACAATACCAGGTATTAAACCTGGGTCCTTGTGCTTACCAGACAGCTGCTTAGCTTGCTAAGCTATCTCCCCAGCCCTTACTTGCCATTTGTGTTTCTTCATTTGTTAGATGGATATTCATTTCAGATGACCAGTTTTGGATTGGGTCCTTGAATTTTGGAGGCCTGATTTTTAAAAATTATTTTTATGTTTTAGATAGAGATCTTTTGAGTGCCATTATACTATAATTTTTCATAATGCATGGATATTCTTTTTACTCTGTTTGTGCCATCTTTTGATGTACAAAAACTTTTCAAAAAGGTGAGATCCCAATTATTGACTTCCTTAAGTATTTCCCATGCAGTTTGAGTTTTGTTCATGAACTCTCTACCTACTTCTATGCCCTTAAGATCTCTATATATTTTCTTTCCCAGAACATTTAGTGCTTCAGGTTTAATATTTAAATCTTTGATCCATTTGATTGCAGTTTTGTGAATGGTGATATACATCAATCTATTTTAAGCCTTTGGCATGTGGAAAGTCAGATTTTCCAGCACCATTTCTTAAAGAGGTTGTTTCCAGCGAGCATGTTTGGCCTCTCGGTTAAACACAAGATGGCTGAGTGTGTTTTGAGCTGTGTCAGCATCTTCTTATCTTTTCTTCTCATCCTCAGGCCTATTCTTTCTTTCTTTCTTTCTTTCTTTCTTTCTTTCTTTCTTTCTTTCTTTCTTTCTTTCTTCCTTTCTTTCTTTCTGTGCCATTTTGATTTTATCACAGTAGCTTTGTAGTATAAATACAAATGTTAAATAAATTTATGAAAAATGTTCAAATCACTGATTACTCAGGAAACACAAATTAAAATAATACCGAGATTCCATTTCATCCATAAAGAATGGCTATCATAAAGAAGTCAACACATAATAGGTTGTAAGGAAAAAGGAACCCTTCTCCACTGTTGGTAGGAATATAGACTGGTATAGCCACTATGGAAATAACAGTGGAGATTCCTCAAAAAGCTAGGATTGGGGGCTGGGGAGATAGCTCCGAGGCACAAGTGCCTGCTGGGCAAGTGCAAGGTCGTGAGTTCGAACCCTGGTCCCACAAAAAAAAAAAAAAAAGATGAAAAAGCTAGGATCATAAATCTAATTCTACCTGGCTATCCTCCTTCTGGATATCTTCTCAGAAAAACTGAAAATATTATGGAATATACATATATATATATATATATATATATATATATATATATATCCATGTTTATCGCAGTGCAATTTGTCATAACTAAATCTTGGAAACAACCCAAATGCTCATCGACCAAAGAATGTATAGAAAGCTGTGGCCTTTTCTTACAAGGAGTTGCTGCACAGCCATAAAAAAGATAAACCTGAAACTTTTATAAGTAAATACATGCAACTTGAGCTCATACTCATAAGTGAAATAAATGAAACTCACATATCATAATCTGTCTCTGAGGTGAGAAACCGAAAGAGTAAATAAGTTCTAAAATGTACAATAGATATTGTAAAATGAGAAGAAATTGGTCAAAAGGAATAAAGAAGTAGAATGGACGAAAGGGGAAAGAACAGTAGGGAAAAGGGAAAAAATGCAAGTCAGGTACACTATCAGTGTCTCTTGGTTCATATGAAAAGAAGATTTATGCTAACAGCTATTGGAGAAATTATTATGTCCATACCTTATACCCTTAGCAGATACTTTAAAGATAACATATTAACTCTTGTAATGCTTTTCTGATTTTGTTATGAAATTTTGTTTTGTCTTTTTCATAAAATAAAAAGATATAATAAATAATTATCAATTTGAGCCACAAGGTTTGTAGTAATTTGACATGGTAGCAATAGAGAATGGCTCTATTGTCAAGCCCCGCTCTGAAGACATCATTCCAGTGGCTGTGAGAGCACGCCACACCCCGGTGCAGGGCTCTGCGTAAGAGCCAGCTGCAACCTTTACGGCTCCTGTGATGGGCCTATACGATCCATGGGGAAAGCTCTTGTGAAGATGGACATTAAGATCGCTCTTCTACTGCATGTTATGGTAGAGTGGCTCCGAGCTCCAGCTTGGCTGCCACACACTTCATAGATGTCGGAGCTAGACGAAGACAATAGAGGAAATGTTGGTGTTGAGCTGTTCAATTTTGACAAAGCAAAGTTTGAAGTGCAAAAGGGTGACCGAATCGCTCAGCTTATTTGTGAAGAGGTCTATTACCCACAGATAGAAGTGCATGGCTTCGATGACACAGAAAGGGGCTCTGGAGCCTGTGGTTCCACTGGGAAGAACTGAATAAAATTTAGGCTAAAAATGAGAAAATGCTCTTTTTTCTTAAAAATAGATTTTATAGCTAAGGCGTTTTGATGTTTTACACATCGGTAAATTTAAAATTCTCAATTTACTTATGATAAAGGAAAATGGATTTCTGTTAGCACTGCCTAGAAATTTACTTTCTTGTGTTATCTGCATTTGAAGATGTATGTAAATCTGATTTGTGGTGAATAATATAAAATTAAAAATCAGATGTATAAGTGCTACAGATTTTAAGTAACTAATTTAATTCAATGAACAATACTTCTTAAAAATAAAAAAAGAAAATGGACAAAATAATCATTCATCTAAATATTGTTATATATTGGCACAATTTATTCCTCCTTTATATTAAGCTTCTAAACAAAATGATTTTTGGTTTTACACATTGATTGAACTCATTAATAGTTTTTAATCTTACCTTTCTGAATAGTATAAGAAACTTAATAATTTGTGATTTTGGATTCCCATCTTAAAAATATAACCCATCAGATAAGGTGAAAAATGTTTTTTTGTTAGGTGAACTTTGTTGGATGAAATGCCTTATTGCTACAATGAGTTAAGTTAAGTACTGTTGGAAAGCATTCTACGGTCTAGGTCCCACTGGCTTAGGAGTAGAGGCATGTGCTGCTCATAGTTTCTGGCTAGTGTTTACACCGCAGTCATGGAAAGTAACCTCTTGGGATTGCAGACTTGTTACTGTGGATGCTGTTTGCTAACACTGATTGCTTTGCTGGCTTAGAGAAACTTCATGCTGCCACCCGTCTGTTCTCTAAAAAACATAGTTTTGGGCCAAAAACTATTTCAGACATTTCTCCCACGTCGGCTGCTTCTTGGTGCATATGAATGCCTGCTGTACTTGAGAAATGATGTATAGAATTTGTTTTTAAAAGTTTTATTTATTTTAATAAGAAAGAAACGACAAGACAGTTTCAAAACACATTAGTAGGACAGCCACCACAATTAATACAATGCATTTTGTTGTCTTCATAGTAGTTGCTCAGAGTACAAGATGCAGACATGATAACTTTTCTTTTCTACTTTTGTCTTTTTGAGACAGGGTCTCACTATCCAGTTCAAGCTATCCTTGATCTCACTTTTGTAGCTCAGGCTGGTCTCCAGCTTGCACTGATCATCCTGCCTCAGCCTCCCACATACTGGGATTACAGGCATGAGCCACCACGCCCAGCTACTTTTCTCAACACTATTAGTACAAATATTTCTTCTCATTGAACTAAGGGAAGGTATTTGTATACATAGTCCAATGTTTTACACAGTAGTGGGTTATCAGCAGAACTGGTAATGTCAGATGCTGTGGACTTGAGCCTTTTACAGCTCAGCATATTAATCTGGCTTTACTTTTTATACCTTGTGGTTAAACTTTTCTGCTGGAATGTATAGAATTTTAGTGCAGGTAAGACTACTCACCTTCAACTTTTCTCCTCCTGATAACAATATAATGATAAAGTCTGTGCATTGCTTTTTTCTCATTCTAACTGTTCCCCAATGTATACATGTTCTAAAATATGTATATGGAGCAAATATATACTTTTTTGTCAATTAAAAATGAACAAATAAATCAGAAAAACATGTTACAGAACCTGATTTCTCATATTTTTTTGTCATAATCATCAAACGTGCAAAAGTTTCTTATTTGAACAAGTTATTTCTCATTTTTAATTTCTTATTAATTGTCTGGGTGAATTTGTAATTGTGATATCCAAGTAGGATACTGTTTACTGCAAGGTAGATATTCCAATGAATGTTACTTGAATGAATGAATGAGTTGATTTTCTCATAATGCAACTTTTGTCAGTGTCATTTGCTTTAGGTTTAAGACTCTTAAGATATTTGTTCTCTACCCTGGATAACTAAGGATTAAATGTTGTTCTTTGATAACAAATTTCTCCTCTGCCTGCGATGGGTTATCACCCATTATTGGATCAATCCCAACTTCTGTTCTCTGGTCAGCTCATCTTGCATCCCTGGAACATTCACCTCATTCATTATATTCCTTTTCCAAGTCTTCCACCCCTGTTTTGTAGCTAGAATATGCTACTCAATACAGAAACAAGATTATCTTATATTATCAAACATTTTCTCCTTCAGCCTCCTTACCTTAGTAATACAAGTAATACAAACCTAAAGAATGGCCTGTAATGCCTTTCTTCGATTGTCATTTCCCATTCAATCTAGCTTTCATTCCAAGTAATTTCAAAGAAAATTGCCTCTTTATGCCCAGCGTTAGTTTCCTAGTGATGTTGGCCGAGCACATGTGGTATTCGTCGTTCAGGGCTATTTGTCACTCCTTCCTGGCAAGGCTCTCCTCTCCTCTTTGCTTTTCATATCCGTTTCTTTTGTCCTTTGGAGTTTCTGGCCCAGATTCTTTTTTAAGCACTGGTACTTTTGCCCATAGTTTGAAGGTTTTGTTTTCTTCTGTGTTTTTTCTTCATATTTTGTGCAACTTAGCTAAATGGTTTCATCCACAACTGTAGTTTCAGCTACTGCTAATATATTCATTCATCTTAACTCTCTTTGTAGCTTTGGATATTTAGCTGTCTTTGGGGGATTTCCATAAAGGACTTTAATTGTAATATACAAAGCTATTCTTATAAGCCTTAAATTATGAAGCCTATTAAATATTTTCTAGATCAGTGAATGATACCATCTCCTATCATGTCTTACACAGAATCATAAGAGAAAAATTCTTTCTTACCTCTCCCAAGTAAGAACTGTCTTCCTTCCCTTACCATCTCACTGCAGTTAAGTCATTTATATAATTGTAGCAGTACAACACTTCAGTGCATATTACATATATTCATATATCTCCTTTGTGCTTCCCTTATCCCTCCCTTTCGGCTCCAACATAAATCATTAATATCTTTTTGTAAAAGAACACTTTTATCTCATTCTTCATTTTTCATATATTATCACACATATGGTCTTTTTTCTGATGTGGGATATGGTATTAGCAAAACTAGCTTGCTAGAACATAGAACTCAAATGATAATGTCTATGCAAATGGAGAGCAGAGATCAAAGAGTAGCCAAGTGCCAGATTAAAGATCTGAGCAGAAATGCAGAAACAATATATAACAGAAAGACAGAGGGCACCTGGCAATGATTTAACTTTTTCTTCTTACCTGATCTTAATCTTGTGATATATGCAGTCAGAATCATGTGTGGTGTAAATTTCCCTAATGCTAGTCATACTGATAGACTAAAAATTCATCAACAATGCACTGAAAAGCAAAGGTTAAAGCCCTACTTCTTTGCATGTCTGAGAAATCCATGTCTGGTTTGGCCTTGGCTTTAATTCCAGAATGATTTGCACTTCTTAAGTTGTTTACACAAATTCCTCTACCAAAAAAGCAAGTATCTTTCAGTGTCACTTTATCTTTTTCTTTCTTTCTTTCTTTCTTTCTTTTGCTTCCTTCCTTCCTTTCTTTCTTTCTTTCGCTTCCTTCCTTCCTTCCTTCCTTCCTTTCTTTCTTTCTTTCTTCCTTTTGCCATTTTTGTGCATTCTCTTTGCAATGCCATTATCACCCTACCAATCTTTTCAAAATCAATTCATAAAATTCCTTAAAAAAGCCACTACTTAGTTGGCACCACACTCAGTTTGTACACTGCACATTATATGATTAAATTGATTATATTTTGTCATGAATATTTATCTATCTATCTATCTATCTATCTATCTATCTATCTATCTATCTATCTATCATCTTTCCAGGTATCCATCCATCCATCCATCTAGTATTTCTACAGTTCTACATAAAGCCTAGTTGTTATGGTTCATTTCTAGCTGTCACCCCAAAGACTCATGTAGTCATGGGTGGGCCCCTAGAATTTGTGATTAATTCATGATCCAATGCTGGGATTTTAAGTGTGAGTGCTCCTAGCAATGAAAATGATGAAAATGTAACTGAGACAGTGATATGCAAAAGGCACTCAATAAATGGTTTTAAAATAATACTAAAACAAAGTCTGCAGCACCATGGCAAATTCAGCCTGTAGTAAGAGATATGAGTTTTAAATAACTTTTTTCTCTTAGATCTTGATGGTTTCTATAAATAAAAATTACTATACAAGTATATACACATGTAAGTATAAAGCCAAAATAGCATAGCTATTAAAAGCAGAGGCTTCAGTGGGAGAATCAAATTCCCATTCTAGTCCCTGGAAAATGAACTGGAACCATAAATGTTCCACACAGCTCACTCCACCCACCTCCACTTTCCATGTGAACTTCACCTTCTTTCTTTATTGCCTCTCATTTCATTGCAGCTTATTTTATTGTTTGTTTATTTCCCTTACTTTTCTTGACCTTTCTCTTCTATATGTGTGAATATTCATGAGAGTGCCTTCCGTAGGTGGGGCTTTGCCCACCTTAACACTATTTGAACATAATTGTGAAAAAAATAGAAACCCTATTCAAAGGAATAAATTCAAATGCCAGTTAGCAATGCAAAGAACAATAAGACAATGTTAAACATAAGAACAGACAGGGCTGGCCAAATAGCTCGGAAGATTAAAGCACCTGCAAGCAGGTGCAGGGACTGGGGGTTTGATCCCCAGGCCTGCTGTGCTGGCCCCACCCCCAGGGCACACTGAGATGCAATTGAGACTGGGGATGGTGACGTGTATCTGTAATCTCAGCTCTTGGGAGGCTGTAAGCAGAAGAGTCACTTGAGTCTGATCTAGCAGTGAGACTCCCAATGTCCTACAGAACTTTCCCTAAAATGCAGAAATAAAAAGTATAATAAAAATGCTATAATTTGACCTAGTCTTCTTTTGATTTTGAGTCCTGTTACTGTTTTATTTTCCCCCATTTCCCCTCTTCGTTTTGCCTTCTGTTTTCTTTCAGAATTTGTAATTTCAGTGGTATTTTAACTTAGTTTTAAAGATAAATTAATTTTAGTTTGAGAGAGATGAAAGAAATATAGAAAATCTTTCAAGTGGAGCTACAGGAGGTGCAAACAGTTTGCAAATACCGCGCTTCCACCAGATGGGCTGCCGTTCATCTCCACTGATGCCATAATAGCAGATCAGAAACTAGTTTGCTGTGCTCTCCTTGTGGGCCCGGGGAGATGAGAGAAATGTGAGTTTCCCCCATCGTGTCTAAACTCTCTTGTGTCATTACAGTTCTATATTCTTATTTCTGTTGATAGCTCTTGAATCCACAGCCGTCTAATTTCACGTGTACTCGCTTCTCCACTTGTTAACCTGTTAGAAGAAAATTGGTGCTGATTGCTTCCACATATTAAATAAATTCATTTTAACATTGTTAAATCTATGTAAGTATTCAGTAGTAACTATACGTCTCCATTTAATAAACAACTGGGTATTTCAATCCATAAGATTCTAAAGATTATTTTAGCAGAAACAAACCTAGCTCATTTGGATCAGTTTTTATTTGAGGATAATACTTAGTCCATGGAGTTGATGGATGCAGAAAATATCATTGAAATTTAAAAATCCTCACTTTCTGGGGAATCTCCATACTGACTTCCATAATGTTTGTCCCAGCTTGCATTCCCATCAGCAGTGCTAGGATTGAGGTCCCATTCAAGCATGCTGTTCCCCTCGTGGGTATTTTTCCAAAAGAACTGAAATCATCATACCACAGATAAATATGTGTACCTGCACCATTTGTCATAGCTAAGTCTTGCAAACAACACAAAAACCCATCAACTGAGAAATGGATGAAAAAGATATGGTACATTTACACAATGGAGTACCATTCAGCTATCAAAAAAGTTAAATTTGATGCTTTTGTAGATAAATGGATGTAGCTAGAGGCTATATTGGTAAGTGAAATATATTAAATCCATATGTGCAAATATTGCATTGTCTTGTTAGTGTGAGAACCAGAAAGAGCAATGAAAATTTAAAAGATTCAACAGATATTGTGAAAGGAAAAGAAATTCTTCAATGAAAAAGAAAAGGCAGGATGAGGAAAAGGACAAATGAAAGAAGGGAAAAACTTATTTATCTATATATGCAGAACAGTTTGGATAACTGTATTGTTGATTTCTGCCTGTCTTTTAAAAAGAGCAGTTAATGCTTAATTTTTTTTACTCTGATTTTGAATTTACTATTGAATATCTTATAAGTACTTTGCTATTATTTTGTTTTTCTTTAAATGAATCTTACACATTTATATCTGGTAATCTGAACAACTAATTTGAAGATCGCATCATGTAATACAGCAACCGTTGTTGAATTCCCATTACTTCATTTAGTGAAATCTTGTATCGTTTCTAGTGCCTTTTTGTTTCTATCACTATTTAGTAGTCTTTAAAAATAAAGATTAAAAAGGAGAAAGTTAAAAATCCTCTTCTGCACCAGGTGTGGTTGGGTATGCCTATTCTCATCCCTCAGGAGGCTGAGTCAGCAGGATTACTGAGAGTTCAAACTCACCTTAGGCTACAAAGTGGGCTCAAGGCCAGCCTGAGCTGCATAGTGAGACCCTCTCTCAAAAAGACAAAAAGGAAAATCCTTTCTTGCTTTTGCTGAGATGGTATCAGCTTTCATAGTAAATATCACTTAATATCGCTTTTAGCTTACTAATAGGAAAGGAGTAGCAACTTACATGGTTACTTTTCTCTTTGTTAAACAAAATCCAGTACAATGTCCAATCTTTACTAAAAGTCACTTTGGTTCTTAATTACTTTAACACGATTTCTCAGGTCATTTTTAGGCTGCTAATTATTCAGACCAAGGCTACTAAATACATAGAATTAACAATATCTATGCAAAGATCTTACTTGGAAGCATCTGAGAAATGATGGTTGGAAACTAGACTTGACAATGAAAATAAAGCCAATTTCACTAAAAGAAAGACATAAAAGCTGGTATTAGCTAAAAATAAAAAAGCCTCCAGATTTACTAATTGATAGCCTACTATTTCTTAAAAATCAGTTTATATGACATAATGTATATGCTTAACTTTGTTTTCATTTGTGTATTTGGTACAGGGTATCACCATGTAGCTTGGATTTGTGGTGATTCTCCTGGGTTTAGCCTCCTAATGCTGAGATTACAGGGGTGCACCAATACTCTGGGACTATGGTCTGCTCAGCCTGCCCTGGGGGTGGGGCTGGAGCTGCATGTGGTGTTGGGGATGGGACCACAATCCCTGAGCTTTAGACGCCTGAGCCATCCCACTGGTCCACTGAGTCATTTTTGTTTGGTTTATATCTATATATCTATATATCTATACATCTATATATATCTATATCTATATCTAT